>DWPV01006087.1:0-11812 GCA_018251915.1 Urbanus proteus proteus
AATAGACTTTTCTTTATCATTTCTATTCAAAACTTTCTTGAATTCTTTAAGCTAATAACAACAAAAATATCCGGTCCGTTCCCATATCTCCGATACTAGAGTCCTGTTATGCTAAGGAGTGGTGAGATTCGTCCGGGTCTCGTACAAAGCAAGATTTCCCCCGGGGCCCGCAACCTTCGCCCTTTCGACTACTTCCTGCGTGTTTCCATACGATTCTCACGGTTATTATTGTTTTACATTGTGAAAGCTCTCTAGGATGAAGTTTCGCTTCGGAAAGTCGAATTTGAAGGCTTTTAGCGAGATGTAAAGATATTAATAAAGTGTTTTATGTACTGGATGTATCAAAGCAGTATGTGTTGAAGCAGAATGAACATCACTAACACCATACATTTAATTAATACGTAATATGGACATTAATTGAGTTGCGGCCACTACAACAAGGACTAAGTTTTTAATTTTCTTACAGATAATAATTATGTTATACATTCGTGTATATATTTTTCCTTTGTTGTAGTTGCTCCCTAATAGTTATCTTATTTTAATATTATGACAGTTGTTGGTAATATTAGAATAGGGCAGTAGGCCTCGGATTGCTATATGTATGTTACAACAACATTTAAACCAGTTAGCAGGGTAATAAGGTTTAAAAACATTTGTAGGTATGGTGGTTCAGTTATATTGTTGTAAGTAAAAAAATATTAAACTTTTATTTTCTCTCTAGTTATTAAATTTTGACAGTTGGCTTTCTTAACATGTGCTATTCAGACATTATGAATAGTTGTCCTATTTAGATATCTTTGCATATGGATATCTTTAAATGAACCCAAATATTCAACAAAACTTCAGTGATTGATTTTAGACAGTGGACCAATTTTGAAAACGAGTTATGTAAATCACTAGAATATTTGTGAGTTAATTTAAAATTTAAATACACTAATTAATGTTGTATTAATTCAATCAGGAATATACTCTTAGGCCAATTTATTAAACTTAATGGGTAATATAGTGAAAATTATTAATAATTATACTATGTATAAATAAAAATACAAATAGGTATAAAATGCTTTATTTTAGAATTATATTAAATAATTTATAATGTTTACGTATAATCATAATTATTTTACATTTATGTAGAGAACATTAATTTTAATAATATACGAACAATACATTTATTATTTTTTTTATTTATGTTACATTTTTATTGTCAATATTTAAATTGAAATCTATTTGAAATTATATTTTGTTTTGATATACGAGTACATATGTTTTTAACAAATGAAAATTTAAATACAATTTTAACATATCTACAAAAAGGTTGAAAATATATAATTGTGTATTTAATAATTTTCAACAACAGTCCCTGGGGTCTATGCCAGAGATACCAAAATCACCAGTTATCTATATGTATATATTAAATTGTTCTCTTTGATTACAATCAATTACAATTACTTAAACTAGGCTTACATAATAGGAATGAAAATATTGGTTACAACTATAATGCATATATTTTGTAATTACATTTACATTTCACATAAACATAAAGAATTACTGTTATAAGATAGTAGAAAATAAGTATGCAGCATTGTTCCTTAATATTAATTAAATAGATAACTCTCAAAAATTATAAGCATTAATGACTTACAATTTCGAAGTTTGTTTTAATATAAAATATCACAACACACAGAAATATCACAAATTAAAATCTAATTATGTACTTCCAATATTGATATTAATATCTATAATCAATACTGTTTTAAATATATCAGTGAATATAATTATAATCAACTGTGTGATTTAGAAAACCTTGTAGTATTTGATATTTGCACTAAAATGTTTTAATTAGACAAACTGAATTAGATTAAAATATTAGTCCCGTTTTGATAATATTTCACAATATTTAAACCAATTCTATCAATCTGTATAAATATTCGGATATTATAATGCATAATTCCGCTTATTCCATGATATAGCATTATATTGTTGGTACTGATATTTATGAAAATTTTATTGAATAAGCGTTTACAGTTTCGTTTTAACTTTTGTAAAACGCCAATGAGCACTTACTTTAAAAGAAATGCATTGAATTGAGCAACTAATCCCATAAATAATAGAAAACCATATTTAACTCTTAGACGCGAAAATGTTCAAAAACTTGGTTTTGATGTTCAGCAACGTTGTAAAGGACCTCTTCACTTTCTTCTTCGGTGTCCTCTCTGGCCTCAAAAACGGTTCCGAGTGCCACTTCTGTATATTCGAGTTTTGTGTGGCCTCTTGTTCTTTGGGCATTTGATACTTGTATTCTTTGATGACCTTTTCCTCTGCGGGATCGTATCTGTACAATACTGAGTAGGTGCGTTTGACTTTCTTCAGTACCTTTGGAACGTTGGCAGTCCTCTCGCTCTTGCATCGCTTGACCATGTTCCTACCGTAGTAGTCTTCATAGTTGTCAGCGTCAACGTATATGATACGTTTGCCTAACGCCATTTCTCTTTCCTTCTTTATACTCTTCCACGAAGCGATGACAGATTCGCGACGGAAGGTCTTGTTAGGATTGTGACGACTAATGCAATAAGTGGAGTCCTCCTGAATGTTCGTGGTGTCTTTCAGCGGAGAACCCCTCGGGCTCGGACTGTAGTCAATTTCATAGTCATCGCGGGAGATCTGAAACAAACAAAGATAAACATTAATGTCTGCACGAAAACAACTTCATTTAACTACGTGAAAATCTTAATCCCTATCGATCTTAATAGCTGTCTCATAAACAACGACGTCAGCTATGAGATCTTAGGGATTGTTTTAAGTGCCAATACCATAAATTTCGTACGTGACTTTGTGGACGCGACGCTGCGCAGTTGTAGGGCCGTTCGCTGTCCCTTTCTGTTACTTTAGTTTACGTAACCTATCTCTGTCTATGTCGTCATTTGAGCCCTTCACGACGTCCACATGTCTGAGACACCTGTCGGGTTGTACACTTGTCCGACGTACACATATGAGGATATTTAATAACATAGACGGCATAACGTCGGAGAAGTTTCTTTTTTAAACCATAATGGTTCTTTAATAAAAGCTAAACGTACCAAGGTTGTTGATCTCATTCAAACATAATTTATACCGTGATAGTTGATATCACGAGCAGAAATAGCGTTTGGGCTGGAAAAGGGTTAGGCAATGCAGTTAAATTATGATGTTGTCCTTGATAAATGTGTCGTTTGTTTGTTTACCGAGCTTTTGAAGCACTAAAAGCTTTCGTGTTAACATTTGGATAACTGTTTCGTAAGGTTGAGTGGTTAACTGTAACAACTTCAGTTACTTTTTTATATCATTCGTTTGTAGTTCTCTTTTAGTGGCTTTGTATTTTTAAATTGTATTTGGATAGCGTGAGTCGTCTGGCAAAAAATATAAATTTGATTTAAATCTCAATTTATGTAGGTATATATTTTTTTTAAATTTATGCAATGAATCGTTTATTTATAAGTGAAAGTTTTAGAAAGATAACATTTGTATTCTCTAAAACTTTATTGTTTTTGTAATACTACATATGCAAGGTCGATCTAATTATAGATTTTTTAAACGTTAAGTTATGAGACGTTTATAGGTTTTTTTATTGAAATATTACCACGCTGGCGCCAAGCTGAGAATGGGTCAAGTAAAAATAAACTGTTTATTATTGGCAGTTCATTAGAAAATTATGTTGTTTGAAATGTGAGAATGTTACTGACATGGTAAGGATAAAAACATTTGACACGTATTTTATTTATGTTTTATTATTCTATTAACCGAGTTAATAATAGAAAGAAGAGAAAAATATTTCACACATATTTTGTTTATGTTTTACTATTAACTCACGTCTAAAAGAAAGGGGTTATTTATTCCACGCTTACATTTTTTTAATGTTTAGGTATTTTGCTCAGAAAAAAATAAGTATTTCATTGTCACAAGGAATATGTAAGCAAGCTTAGCCTGGATTCAGTAATTGATACATTTCTCAGATACAGAATATGTCAACGTCTCGGAGGCTTGACGCGACAAATCCACCACGATGTGTGTTTTGACGTATTGCGTTTTGTAACATTATTTTTAATGATTTTCGCGTGAAAAAACCGTGTACTGTCGCAAAATCAGGTCGCCACGGAAAATGGGTCACTGGGAAATAGCGTAATGGCGAGGTTAGTTAACGCAATCTAATTAAAAACTAAAAATTAAGTCGTCCGAAAAATGTGTTAAGAATTTTAAATTGCGCAACGATTTAATATTTTTTGTTTTATTTTTTCAGGTAATTGGCTGGTACTGATTTATTTATGCGGGGTGAGTGGAAGGCGTATCCATGGGTTTCTATCGTCGCATCGTCGCGTCCCATTTCGATGTTTTCGTACTAGTGTTGTAACGTTGCGTGAAAACACATATAATATTGTATTTCTGTCGTTCTATTTGCACGTAATGTAACAGTTGAAGGTGATAACTAAACAGTGCAGTTAAATTTGTCACGAGTTATTTTAGACAATACTTGGGAGCTTTCAATGCAATATCTAATAATAACGAAGCGGTCTATTGCCGTCTGTATGCACTCTATTTTGCATGTTTCTATTTGTGACAGCGTGCTTTTATCGTCAAACGCTATACTAGTGCATTAGTTGGATGACATTTTGTTTTCGTCTAGAGTTTGAAGCGTGGAGACTTAATGAGATAAGTAGGGAAAGTACTGGACAGATTGTAATCATTCTTTCACTAATAGAAAGTAGTATAATTGTAAATTGAACGTACATTTTATATGAGATATTTCAACGCTATTTAAAGCACTAGAGCGTCGATATTGACTGTCGAAAACCGTAGTAAACAAAATAACAATTTTTCGCACGTAAATACTTCATATTTGATTCACGAGTGGATTGAGAGCACTTATAAATTGATATTCAATACGGAATCCGAAGGTCGGCAAACATCGCAGTTTCCTTTTACATATTAAAGTTCGTCTGGCGGCGAAAACCTACTTTTGTTCACCGTTAGCTCATATGTGAGTAGCCGAGCAGAAAAAAACACTGCCTGGTCGAGCTGTTTTTTTGTTACTTTACAGCTATAAGACCACATTTGCACTTGCAATTTTTCATTTCAATGCTGCAGTTAAATTCCGTGTGCGGAATTAGCTTTGTAGGTACTCGTAATAATATTTTCACTGTAACTATTATAAAAAACCAATAAATTTCAGTAATTTGCCAGAAATAAATATTAACGTTATCACTTTAAATAAATTTTAGTTGAATAACTTGAACAATTTCAGTGCGGCTTTTGTCTAAAATTTCAATCAAATCACAAATTTCAGATCTTTCTGAGTACCTATATTCACGTATCACAACCCATATTTCTTAGTTGAAGTATTCTGACAAAAAAAACGCAATGTCGCCTTCGCGTAACCGCAAGTGCAGGTCGAGTATAATATATCGCATTTTTTATCTTTAATATATAATTTTAATGTCTTTAACTAATAGTATCTTAAGTCTCATCACTATAACTGTTACGACTACTAACGGTTGCCTGTTTAAAATTAGATGCGTTTACGTTTTATGGAATTTTAATTACGCGTAACCGTTTGCTTGCGAAGTTCTAGAAACTAGTTTAGAGTTTAAAACATTGGAATTAAAAGAATTGAGGTTTACAACTAGCTGTAAAACCGTGTGGTAATGTATTACGCGTCATTGGGGGTATGCAACGAAAATATTACGATGTATTGTTTAGGCTGTCTCGTAAAATTGTCAAAACATACGAGTAGGTACCTACTCGTATTGTGTTATTATATGTGCGTTTATATATGTATTTGTGTGGTTACCTGGTTACTATTGAAATTTGCTATAGATTGTGTAACATATATGTTTTTTGTTTGACGAGTTTATGTTTCATCATATTATTTTGATAAAAACAATTTAACGAAATTAAGTGGTTGTCGACCGCACAAAAAAGATAGACGTCAAATTCGGTTCAGCCGTTTAGAAGATTACCTCAGCCAAAGAGACAGACACTTTTTTAATTGCATTTTTGTTATATGTACCGTGTATATGCTTTGAGTAAAAAGTTGATATTTTCAAATCACAAACAGACACTTCAATTTTATTTATTAGTATAGATGATCTTATTTCCATCCCAATACTACGGAGTATCAGTACAATAACACTACGAAGTAAGCAATGAGATTTGATTGCCGATAAAATTGATTGGCTTACACTATTTTCGTTGGTTCAAGTACGTTTGACATATAAATAGAACGTGTTTCTACAGTACAATTTGAAGGTTAATAACCGATATGTTTGTATGTGACACATAAAAATAGAAGTGACGTGTACGTAGTTTTACTTTTTGACTAACTTTCTGGATGCCCACGCGCATTTCTCATACATTAGTATATAGTGACTAATAGGTTTTTTTTATAAGATCGTAATGCGTTATTTTATTTCGTCTAAGTCACATGACTTTTTTAATGACAGTAGCAAATAAACATGCAGTGATAAGACAGTAAGTGGCAACCGTCGCCCAGGGACACCTGTAATCAACCTTTAAAATATAGTCCGGAATGGGGTTGACCGTAGATGCGCTCCTATCCCTGAGGACTAAGTTAAAACAGCTCGGTGACTTCTCGGTGATGGTACTCGGTGACCAGAACAAAGCAGCGCTTAACACTGCTGTTATAAGTCAGAAATAGGCGTGGGATAGGTGCATCAGAAGTTGACTCACATAATTTATAATCGAATGTGTTGGTGTTCTCGATATGTCTTTGGTACATAGGTCGTTGTACTTGATTCATTGTCTCTGCTAATTCGTGTCGTTTGCATATCGATTATGTTAATCGATTCTCGTTTGGTAAGTTTTGTTTTGTTGTAACTAGTACAGCCTAAATATTATAATAAATAATGAGCAGTGTACTTCAAAATAAATTGAATTCAATTGAAGTTCGATGTCTGAAATCAATCAATTGAATTCATCATAGCATTAAATTCAATGTTTTCTAATAACATTAGTTATTTAGTTAGTTATTATGTAAATTAATAATAATATATTAAATAAAAAAGGTATACGAAGAAAATTCACACGTATCACGTAATAAAATTAATACAAAACCATTAATTCGCTAATCTCATTTATTACATTGACGTTGGATTTAAATAAATATAATCATTATTATACAAATATATCCCGCAGGTTTATTTATGTTAATTATGTGAGAGGTTACTGATATCAATGGAGATGCGATCGAGACATGATTTAAGGCATAGTATTGGGTTTCACGCCGATACCGAAATATATAATGATCATGGACGAAAGAAACAATAGAGTCCTAATGCATGAAAGCCTGTTAAATATTATGAAATAAATTACACGCTTATTAAATTGGTACATATGTTGATCCGTTTTAATGCTTCAAATCTTGTGATTTTTTAATATTATTATTTTATAGTTAGGTTAACTTCCCAGTGTGCCGATGCCGTGTAGGCATCTCCTCTCAGAAAGAGAGAGAGACTTTAGTTCACCTCGAAAATGTTTTCTACTTTATTTTTAAAATTAGAATTAGATGTCTATTGTCATTACCACGTCCTGTTATTGTCATTCGTCTTTATCAGATGCCGCGGGACCAACTTTCGAAATGGAAACCGGAATGACGCGAGTGACAGCGATTAGAGGTCGTTACGACACGAATTTGTTTAAAGTCAACCGATTATTTACTGTGAGATTAAGAAGCATGGTTTCTTGTGTGCTGAGGTGACATGACAAATACATTTTGCCTATTGGAAGTTTTTTTTTCTTTTTTTGGATATTTCTTTTTTTTTGTTTATTGGACGAAGAAAAAAATGTAGTTTATTGTTAAAGATATTAATTAAAAAAAATATGCCTCCGTCAATACAACAAATAATATTATTATTATATGTAATTCTGTTACATTACAAACTTTTATTCATTTTAAATTTGTTTAGTGTAATTCTTTTTATTTATGTTTATTGAAAATATTTGTTAATGCAAAGCTTTTTATTTATCTTATCAGAAGATTTAAACGAAGCCAAGCTCACGTGTCAAGTTTAAACGGTGAAAGTTGTGGATTAACACCGAACCGGTCCGCGAAATATCGACGACAAAGCCGACAGCCGGCTCCGGTGCCCAGATTATCAACAATGCCGGTTATGACTTTCTAAAATCTCCATACAGTACCCACTCATGTGTACGCCTGTCAATTTGAAACGAATGACGATCACGATTTTGTACGGATAATCGATATATGAAATACTAGATTGGAAATTATAATTGGAATTTTGTTTACGATTTAAAAGTTGTCGGGTCTATTTTTTTCGTACTCTTGTTGCGTTACAAATCGGGCAAATGGCGTCGGGAATAGACAATGCTATAGACAAAGGTTAATTATTTCTTCCGGAACGTCCGGCTTCCGTTACGAAGATCGCAGGAACTGGCCGTTAACGTCTGTGGTCGTAAATAAAAATATATTTCAGCTTACGGACAGATACACTTGTATTTAATAGGTGAAGTAGGTTAAACCCTCGGACAGTTGTAAGGCTGCAGTACTACCCTTGGTACTTTATATCATATGTAACAATCCGGTTAATTCATGATTTTATTTAAATAAATGAAATATACTTTAAGAAACATTGCAAGTTATAATTGGCAGTTTAATTTTGAATACGGGACTACAAAATATTTATAGGTACGTAGCCTAATAAGTTCTATGATACTCCTAAGATGAAGATCCATCTAGCATTTTATGCTACAGCCAGTCACAATGAAATTCCGATTCAACTTACATTTGGATTCCCAATTTTTAATATACATATTATGTAGGTACATATTAAAACATTACCCTCCTTCTAGAAGTTTGGTAAAAACAAATCGTCTGAGATTTTGAGCACCATCAATATCGACTATACTAATTGTATAAATTATAAACGTTATAAAAACTAACAACCACTTTTTTGGATATAATCTCAAATGAATTGCCATAACAATGAAAATTTATCGATTTGTTAACTTGCCCTCAAAGTGAGATTATTTTTAGCATTACACAAACAAACATTCAACAATGTAAATTAAACTATTGTTTGTAATACGGATATAACTAACCGCTTTATATGACGTAGATTAACGGTAAAAATATCTAGATTTATTCTAACTCTGAAGCTGCATAGTCAAGGTTGGTTAATCCATGTATTAATACATGAAGCGAAATCTGCCGATCCCTAAGATTAGCTACCTATACGTGAAAGATCATGCAGATAAAGAGTGCGTGCAGATAATATGTTTACAACAACTGTAACAAATATACTAAATTCAATTAAATAATTTACATTATTGACTAACAATGTAAGATACATATCAGTTAATTATGTCAGATATCTATGTCAAAAAACGTTATTTCTTTTAAAAGTATCTTAGCAAATTAAACCTCTTTCTTATTTTTTTTTAATTCTCAAATTTCGACCATTACGACGGGATCACTAGTTTTAATAAATCTCCGTCGGTCCGTTAAAAATCGGGTTTTACACATGTAATTAATATGGAAAATGTGGTACGATGTAATCACTCACGAGAGATCGCTTTTCGACATTTTGATTAATATATTCCGTGATTGAAACAGATAGTTCCGATTGGATAACCGTAAAACCAGCCGGCAATGTCAAGAGCTTTACCACAAAAATAACGTAACCATATATAAACTAGTGGTGTAAGAGATGCGAGATTCGGATCTGGAATTATTTTGTATTACTTACCATTTTCGGATACGGATCTAATATTACCTACACTACATTTTTTTTAGTAAATTTAATATGATTTGAATTGAATTTCGTATTTAAAAGATTAATATTATGAACATAATTGCAATATTTTGAGTAAAATAAATTGGTAATAGCAATGAGACATTTCAATTTACTATTTACCCGTAGAGAATATGAAATCAAAATTGTAATATCTATATAACGGTTGCAGATATCTTATTGTTTCGGAGATTCAATAGTTCCGGACTTTTCGGATACGATTACGGATCTTTCTAAGTTCGTAACATCTCAACAACCGTGCACGCACGAATCTCAGTTCAATGACAGTAAGTCAGTCGCCTCTTAAGCGCATTAAGCTATCCGCTGCACTTTGCGTAATAGGCACCGCACTATTCCGTAATACTTGGTATTTAACGTCGTAAGTTACTCAGTAATAAACTAGTTCGTTAAGATAGTCGTAAACTTAGTTAAGTTCAAATACTTACAACGCTTTCCCAGCTCCCACCGATGATAGACTTGTCCAACATTCTCATAAACTTAGTTTCACTTGTTTGCAAGACACACACCACTGTCGATGCGACAGATAAAGTCAATGTTACGAAATCGTTGGCTGACACAAAAAAAAAACGTATGAACACGCGTCGTGTCACGTTGTCATAGGGTTGTGTCGGGATTTGGCACAGTGTTCGCGGTTCGGGCTTCCCTGAACGACTGAAGCGTGGCCTGAACACGCCGCATATTTATAGGACGGGAGAGGGCGGATTTCAGGAAGAGACGCGTTAGTATCTTCCACTTAACAAGTAGTCACAGTATTTTAGGTACGTACGTATAGTATAGTTCGGGGAAGCCCGTCTATATCTGTCTAACGCTTACACGCCTCTTTTTCTTCCTCTATTGAAATGTTTTCAGAATGTATCGATGCTACATCGTATCGGTTTCAGAGTGTTTTTGGGACGTCGACCAGTTCACGAATTGTGTCATATTGAGTCACAAGTTTTACACGCAAAAACGCCAACGGTACTGTCTGCTAAATTACATGACTTCATTAATAATTTCACGTTCGACGCCTTTTTGTGTAGGCTTGGCCCAATTGCAGCGGTTCTAGATAATAATAAGTAATTTAATCCTAAACAAATTCTTGTGCAATCTGTCCTACTAGGTATGAGTCGTAAAACATTGGCTTATCTTAATTTCGCAAGTATTTTTCTATTAATTAGAATATTTAATTCTTGTGAAAATACCCAAAGTAACTGATTACCGATAAGACTTAAAAGAAAAACTATACCAAATTCATTTCTTCATACAGAATTTTAATAAATAAACACTATTTTATATATTACACTCGATTATGAAAGTTTTTCTATATACTAGAAGTGCAAAAAGGGCATGGAGTCCACCTGATGGTAAGTGGTCATTATCGCCCATGTGGACCTGCAATCAACCTCAAATAAGCTTGAATGTCCTACCTGAGATCGGTAACAAATGCGTTGCTGCCATTGAGTAAGTCGTAACGCCTCAAGTAAGTTAACACCACCCTTCAAACCAAAATGAAACAAAGCAACATAGGTGTTATCGCATTGAGCTAAAATCGTTGTGACGTTGGTACCTCCTAACTCAAATCTCATTCAGCTCCACCACAAGATTCAACGAGATCTGCTTTATAGTTCTGACGTGTCTAGAAAGTGAAATCTAAACTTAATAGAGATTCGCTTTCATAAATCAATTCAAAATTTGATCGATTTCCTGACTTGTCTATATTTGCCGGTACAATTCGGTTTTACTGCTCGAACGAGGAGCATTGCATCGGGAGTGCACGGCGGCTATAGTGGGTGCACTCGAGTTCGACGTATTGACGTCATTGGTGCAATCACTTACGTTCGATTATGGGTGTGTTGGTGTCTGCAGGAATAATGAGCGTTGTCCGTGTAGGTAGTTGAAAAAAGTACTTTTTTATAATGTCTGTCTGGCTTTTTATATAACATGTGAGTAGCAAACGAGCTTGCAGTCCACCTGATGGTAAGTGGCCACTGCCGCCCATGGACATTTGTAAT
>DWPV01006088.1:0-11811 GCA_018251915.1 Urbanus proteus proteus
ATACCCGCGGCTTCGCACGAATTAAATTACATATAAACCTTCCTCTTGAATCACTCTATCTATTATAAAAAACCGCATCAAAATCCGTTGCGTAGTTTTAAAGATTAAGCATACATAGGAATATAGGGACAGAGAAAGCGACTTAGTTTTATACTATGTAGTGATGAGATTACACCGTGAACAATCTGAGGATTTTGTTTGTTATTACTGTTCGTTAGAAGGGTGTAGCCATGAAACGGAAAGTGTGTGGTGTGGGTCGGTGTTAAAGTGGCGGGCGGCGCGCGGCGCGTGGCGCGTTGGGAACATGTGTCGCCCATGGTGCGATAAGGATTATTTATGCATCGCGGCGGACTTGGTGCCTCGTTCATTTCGCTCGGAGCTATCTGGCTCACATTGAAACAAATTTATGTTAACATATAAAAATGTGCAGTTACTAACCTAGAACTAAGTAAACGAACTAATTGCATTTGACATAGAATGCGTTAATTAAAAACCGGTGTAACTAACTAGTTAAGTCTATTTTGGATTAATTAATGCAAGCGCACGCTCGGTAATCCGTAGATATGTTTGTCTCCAAGCTAAAAATATATACGCGGCCTAGTTTTTCATGTTTTATATTATGTACCTTATAATGACTAAATATCAAACTACCGTAAATTAACGAAACTCAGTATTTATGTTGGGATTTCTTAAATATCCAATGTCTTAAAAAAAGTGGAATATTCTTTGAACGTCCATGCGCAAAGTGACATTTGCGAAATGTCAATAAAATTTGCTACAGGAATGCCAAAGGGAATACCGGCCGACCCTTGACATTTCGCACCACATGCAGCTTACGTATGATTGATTGCTTGCTGTCGACCCACGTGTCGGTATAATTAAACTTGACGACATTTAAGCTCAAAGGTCGCGTTTATTACTAACTGGAATCAGTTCTATAATAGACTTGTGCACTGTGCGGCTCCATATCTCCTGTGTACGGCGAAACTTCAAAGGCCGGCGGGCATCCGCCGTTGCATAGGCTTCTATTTTCTGTTTTCTATACATCTTTATCCGTATTCCATCAAAGTGAAAATATACGTGGTGTGGCTTTTCTGTTGAATATTTTTTATTAGTATTCGGGAGTACTAAATTCACTGTGTTGCATTGGTAACCTTGAAAAGTCTACTACTTTTTACGTTGCTTCCAATACTGAGCATTAAAACTAAGAGATTTAATAAGAGATGAGAGCAAAACGAGTATTATTTTATATTATCTTGATTTAATCGGTTGTCGGTGGTTGACAATTCTTTATCGATAAGTACGAAGGAACTAATGACAAATATTACAAATACTCTTTAATGCGCGTGGAAATTTAATACGCTCATGCGAAACTTCATATAGTGTTTGTATTTTGCAAATACTTGTCTGCCACGGTAGCCCATATCGACTGTTCGAGCTGGCGCGGCGCCAGCGACGTCGTTCTGTTGCTTACAAAACCGTTTCATCAACATCGACGCGACATCTTTGACATAGAGATCATTAGCAATTTGCTGAGTATTTTTCGAAGCTACTTTGAGAACGTGTTACGTAAGTGCGACTTAAATATAGGTATCGTTTTTGTATTTTGTTGAACATAATTTTAATAGTCCTACCTGTTATATGGTTTGTGAAGAATAGCATGAATGATTTAGCATTTCAGTTCTCTCATTTTTTTAATATTACTTTTATATTGGGCGATTTATATGATGATGGAAGATTCTGCAAAATTCATTCGATCGAACGAACATAACTGATAGCGATATCAATATTACCCAATGAACAAAAACTGTTGCACAAGAGTCAAGTATCACTTGCCCTGTAAATTATCTGCGATTATCTGATATCGATTCATATACTGATAGAACAGTCAACAGAAAGACTGGTCATATTGATGTCGCAAACTCCCATTCTGTTGATGTTGCGGTATCCCTGGAGATTCTCATTTCCTGCCTGAATGCGCCTATTTTTCCGTTGAAATGGAGCACAGCAACCTCCTTTGACTCTTTGATGCTTTTAAAGTGACGCCTGTTGTGTGCAAAATTGTGACTCACTTCTTAGAAAAATGTCTTGAATGGAATCCTGCCGTCGTCTGAATCTGGTGACAGTGGAGTAGAATGAATATTTAATGGATTTATACCGTTAGTGATCTGATCGAAAATGTAGTAGGTAATTTAAAAATATGAGTAGTTGACGAGTGATCCACGTTAGGTAAAACAGGCACATAATTTGTATTCTTGGACGGTTTGATCATTCGGTTAAAGCTGTTAATTCCCTAAATTATTATTTTAATTAACAATATTAGTTTTGACCGTATTTTGTGATCATTGACGATTTTTATGAATAGTGCAAACAAAGTTAGATCGAAGTGGATGCACGTGAAAGTGTGTACATTTAAAAGCAGTTGTAACCATTAGGGAGCGTAGTTATAGCCGGAAGAGCATCGCTCCTATAGAATGCAGCTGCCGCGCATTCACTCAATGCCGGCGGTTAGAGCGCAACCCCCTTTTCACATTGCGAATCCCTTTCTTGTGCAGAGTTTTTTCGCATTTTGTTTCATTTTCAATGCACAAGTTGGTACTTTATCAACTGAGTCATTCAGTGCGTTTTAATACAAAGAAAGTGGGTAAGTAGGTTCACCCTTTGTTGAGGTATATCTAGCACTAAAAATAGGGATACAGTTTTATATCCATGACGCTTTTTGGAGTTCTTTCCTATTCTTATTTCCACGAATTTTAGGCGATGACCGCTATTTTGACGGATTTAATACAAGAATTAAAACTATACTTTCTAATTAAAGGCATCAAATCTTCCTCTCCTAATTCTTAATTGGAGTTTATTCATTTTATTAAATCTCTCATATGGGTTTCATAGCCGGTGCCACTTTTTAGAGTAGGGAAGCAGTCGCCAAAATGCGCCACTTCCAATTCAAGGCTCAGATTTCCTTCATACTTAAAATTTGCTTGAATTTTTGCTTGCAGAATAATTGGTTAAAATTTGCTCGTTCCACAGAGCTACGTACTCTGCTCAATAACAACATTTCAAGATTAAACAAACGATTGTATGATCCAGCTAATAAGCCTAGTACGTAAACATAATAGTGTTTCTGAAGTATGTATTGGCCAAGGTGTCGACTTGTGCCATCCGACCCGTGCCCTAATTCGCCGAACACAATTTGCCAGAGGAGTCATTGTTGAACTTTGCCCAAGTCTTGGTTAGATAAGTTTACCGGTATAAATGCTCCGCTTTCCAAGTAACGCGAACACCCAGCTTAATGTAATTTTGACTGTTCCGTAAATTGGGTGTAAATTAATAATGATTACAGAGATTTTGTGGAAATTTCCAAATGTGCTCTTTTAGTTTAGGTTTGTATTAAATTAATTATTAATATAATTCTTACCTAATGTCTGCTATGCTCTGTTAATACTTTCGGTTAATTGAGTAAGAAGAATTAATTTTATTTGATCTTAAGTCTAACATTAGGTAGGTAAACGTATATTTTTGTTTAATTTTTAATCTGTTATATTACGATAAAAATAATTCTATGATCTTTATTTACTTTTAAGCACTTTAGATCTCAATCATAATGGATTTTATAGGTAGGGTTATATAATTGTTGTCCCCTCTATTGTGTCATTCTTCACGGTTCTCAGCCGATCTAGTCCAGGTCTTCTCGAGCCTCTTACAGAGTCGTTGACACCCACTAGTTATATATAGGTCAAGATTTATTTTCAAATAATACTTTATTATACTGAGAGAGAATGCAGCTTACAATTATCATTATAGCCTTTGATTAAAAATTACATATTGCTCTATAGTTATTCATATCTATCATTTGTTAAAAGATATATTGGTATATATTCTCTAACTACAGTTACAAATATAATACAAAATTCCTTTGTTCTTTTATTTATTTACGAACTATGAAATTGATAGCTTTTGATACGGCAAATGTCACTTTCAACGGAAAGTGATACTGTATCGAAACGGAAAGTAATGAATTTCACTGCGGACTTGACGTCACAGGGAGCTGTCTAGACTTGCAAACCGTACGGAAGACCCAGGACAATGCACTTTGCCTACAGACAGGTGTGCTAAGTGCATCGTACCTAAGTTTTAATTGCTTTGTCCTATCTGAATTAATTTTAATATCCGGCATTGTTTTAATAATTTGTGAAGTCTTTTTCTCTAAATGCTTAAGCTTTAAATTTAAGCTTTAGAATGTTCATTTTCTGGAAGTAAACAAACAAATTCTTATAGGTATGTGTCAAAGCAAAATCTAGCTATGTTAGTTTGGTTTAAAGTAATTTTGATAGTATGGGAGTATGATGTGTTGGATGAATCAACCCTTTGTTGCCGAAACCGAGGGTTTTGACGACAGGGAATTTGGGAGTCCGGGAAGGTATTATGATTTCATGAATTGTGGCGAATTTAAAGCGGGGGCAACGACCTCTCACCCCTAGCTTTCTTCACTTTTCTGAGCCTGTCTGGGTACACCCTAACATCTTATAGCTTTTATTGATTCAACTATACGACTATTAAACAACTCTCATTTAGAAATTCCAGCAATTTAAGTTTATTAAGAATCTGCTAATATTAAAAGGGAAGAGTTGGAAGATTATTGAAAGCGAAGCATTCAATGTTAAAGTTTGTAAGACTCTAGATAATTTTCACTAAAACTTTACGTATTATAAATTACTAGGTGTTGCACGCGGTTTAACCTGCGGTGAAAAACACAGATTCATTTATATTGCAATAACTAAAATTAAACATATTATACATGTAATCTAAGCATACAAGGACACACAGCGGAACGTGACTTTGTAGAGATTCAATGTTACTCTTTCAATTATCTGCAGAAAAAACAGTAAAAAAAACATAAGATCTTAAATTATATTCTTAAATTTGTAAATTTAATTAGTTACTAAATAAAAGTCCTTCAAGTTTCATCAGATTAAGGAAAAAAAAACCTGTCGGCTAGGTGAAACGGTTTACCCTGTACGTAGATTTTCATGTCTTAAAAAGAGCTTATTTTACCCTCCAGCGATCGCAGGGCTCCCCGACCGTGAATATTTATAAGGTTAAAGTAAGGCGCCCCCACGCCGGCTTCAAGTTATACCTCACATATTTCATTGAATAAGGGAAATAGTTTGATGTAAGTAGGGGATTGATCTATATATATTATGTTATGTACGTAAGAATCTGCAGACATCTTAATTATATGAGTTTCTTTGTTATGAATTATGTAATTCAAGATTGATGTAATTTGAAACAGATTATTAAAAGTTGTCTAATAGAGATGAAATAAAATTGCCAGTATACCTAGTTTAATTTGTAAAAGGACTTTATCATTATTCCCTCGAGCGAACTGAATCCAAAAATTACGAATTCTTTCTATTTTAATAATAATAACATGAAAATAAATTATATTTTTATGTAAGTTGTTGACGAAATTCACTGTTTTTAAGTTATCAAACGCAAGTTTTATTTCTTGTTGATATTGAAATTATTGAAATTTTTGTTCTTTTCGCCAATTTGTCGTCAAGTCCAAACGATACCTTAGGAGCACTTTGGATAATTTGAATTCTGTTATTCATCTCAGAGGAATTTTCCAAGGAAATTAAAGTTTCACAACGTCTTCATTATCTTGTTACAAAAATTGTTTCTTTTCCTTTCGATACTTCAGTCTTTCGCAAATTACTTCTTTAGTATTTTATTAAAGTACTTCGTTCATTTTTTTACCGTAAAAGTGTTCTCATTCTATTGATTACTTCGATAAACGTTATCGGTTTCCGGTCGCTTTATTGCTTTTATTCAGATCGAGAGAGATCAGATTTTTTTGAAATATAAAAGTAGCAAAACCAGCATGCAGACCATCTTATGGTAAGTGATCTCTGTCGCTTATATCTTTAATATCAAATATGGATAAGATTAGAATCATACCTGGTCACAGATGCATTGCTACATTTGCCTTTACCCTTGCGAACTAAGTGGAAATAATCAAATAAGCGTGTTATCCTATTCAAAACCTTCGAACCAGAACACAGCAGCGCTTAAAACTTCTGTTATTAGGCAATTGGGTTTGTTGTTAGTGTTGTTGCAATTCACGGTCGTCTATGGCGATTGCTGCAATATACGCAACGGAACGATTACTTATAATTCTCCACGAAGATTAGCACGCAACAGTTTGGGAAAGTGTTTCTATTGCGATGCCGTTGTCGTCACGGCTGCAACTATTTTGGTTTGCCATACTTATAGGTACTCGGATCGTGCCAATGTTCGTTACTGTACTTTGCACTGTCTGTAGAGGAACAATTCTATTTGCTATATATCCGATGCATTCATATAAATATGTCAACTTGTTATATTGATAGTATAATGTAATTGTAACCTAATATCTGGTCACCTATACAGACTTATTCCTATACATAGTGGCTAAAATTAATTTATCTTGCATCTAGTTTACTTCCGTGGTCGCATATAAGTTGTCTAGTATGTCAGTACTGCCTGTATGCAGTAAGTAGTTAGCATCAGTGCAGGGGCCTCTGCTCTGGCGTATAATGCGACCCGCCTGAAGCACGCTCCTGCAAATATTTCTCGGAAACACATCCGACATCGAGTGCGCACTCAGTCACCCGCTATGACGTTCAAGCCGCATTCATAATCTTGACACCTTCGTAGATATACGAAAGCGAAAGTGGTTATCGGATGTATGTAATATAAGGAAGATAGTCAGTCTCTATGATGTGTGTTGTATTGTATAGTATATGGTGCAATATTCGGATGTTTTTAGTACATATATCAAGCAAATGTATTGTGCTTCTTCGGATTTTTTTAATTAGAAAGTTTTGTATAATTCATCGTTAATGCTCATTAGAATGGGCAGTTGAAGTTATGTAACCATAATTATCAACTTTGGTTGGCATCAGGAATCATATTGCATCCATTTCATGGTAATATTGGTTTATGAAATAAGTGTTTGACCCTGATATGAATTTCACGTAGAAGGGCTTCGCACGTTCTAGTAGCTATTTCGTTACGTAAAACAGCAAATCATATTCTTTTTTCTCAGAAAAAACGTCCCTCCTACAATTGAATTATATTAAGAAAGGCTTTAACGTGCTACAAGATGAAATAAATATCGAAGTTCTTGAAATTTAAAATGTCATTCTACATTGTATATGACATTATTATAAAACCCTGAGTGAACATAACTGCTCAAAAATAGTAGCGTCAAATAATTATGTCTTCGGATTGGAAATGTGTGAAATGGAAGAGACAATGAAGAAAGATTTTAACTTTGTTTGAAAAGATACTGACTACAATCCTAGCTGAAGTGGATTGCAGATGTTCATGACCATCCTTATGTTAAAATATTAGCGGAGAATTACGTAGGTATTAAAATATTAATTCTTTTAGTTGTGGAAATATTCTCAGCTCCAATTAATATTCAATCTGCGTTCGCGTGACACTACAGCTATAGAGCGCGACATACTTGTGCGCTATCTAAGGGCTTAACCATGTATGTACATTGTGACCCGATTCCGCGCGTGCCGACACAATCACCTGCTTGCGAAAATATTATCTTGATCATAAATAAGCCACTGTCGTTGTAAGTTGTGGTTACAACCCTCTGAGCTGAGGCCAGGACTTTAATAATCATCTGGCCAGCAGTAGCGTACACTAGGTAGACAGCATGCTCGTTTGTTATTTTTTAATTTAAAAGAAAAACTTTGTAATTTGGAGGCCTTTTGTGCACCACCCCACGCCGCTCTAATCTAATTTGGAAATCGCTTCTGATATTACACCTGTTCAATTTCGGTGTTGGTTATATAACAATGTCCATAAGTATAGCTACTTAACATAATGTAATTTCATTTAACCATTTGCGGAATAAGGTCAGTGGTTTGCAGAGTACAATGTATTCCAAACATGACATATTGTTGTGATATGTAGTAGGCGTGTTATGACAAGCCATAAGAGCTTCAACGACTAGCTCTAAATCATAATATATGTATGCGACTTCAGCAAAATGTGCCAGCAGCCAATTAGGTTGTAAGGCGGACGCCTAATGAATTCAGAACTTGTCCGAGGTTCAAGATGCCGGAAGATACTTCCGACGAAAGAAAATATAGCGAACGAAATGGAGCAGCTGAAATTGTCCCGGTGTTCTTAACAATATGCCCGCTAAATTAGAGTGACTTTCTTTCCAAGTTAATGTAAGTCTTTGTTCAGTGATAGTTATTACGGGAAAATTGCGCTTTGTATTGCAAATCACACTCGTTGAACCTTAACTGCTCATTGCAGATTGTAGGCCATCGTTGTAATAGCCGTTCAACGGACATCCACAGCGCGAAGCTTAATGTGTTATTATTCTACATTCTGTTGCATGTTTTTATCACGCAAGCAGTATTTATTCATTCCCAACTAAATATCATCATTTATTTGCAGAATAACTTACAATTGATTCATTCTAGGCCCTTGGGATATGGAAAATTGCTGCGTTTTCATTATTGTTTATTCCTACATTGTTATACAATATTTCATTCATTGCAAGATAATATAATGCTCATCACATTCTATCATATACTTTATTATTGTATAATGTACCTGCTAAATTAAACATTCTTTATCGACATTGGATGGGTACGTACTTACGTAGTAGTAGTGGCAGTAAATCAGGACGTGACAAGATTCTCAAATAAAATTACTTAACATTTTCTGCACAAAGGACAGTGAATGTCTATTTGTAAATCATTTTCGTGTAACCCCTTAAAATATGTTTTAGCAAAGATATAATTCAATTTACTGAATAATACATATACATACATGTTACGAATGTTGACTTTTTACTATAATATGGTTTAAGTTCAACCTAATATACAACATATTCAAGTTTTGCTCAAATGTGATGTAACGTTAGGTAAAAAATATCCATTCATTGAATCAAATATGTAATGTTAAATTAGTTACAATTGCATTTAGATGCATTTCTAAAAAAAATAGTTCCAAGAAATTCTGCTTCTCGTTCTATAAGAACAAAGGAAGTGGAAGTTTGTGTAAGCGTATGGAAGTGTACTTATAAGCGGTATATTCTTTGCAGGGTGGCTACCCGGCGAAGTTGAAGAAGGTGCTAATAGTGACGGCGCCGCTGTGGTTCAAGGCGCCGTTCCGTATCCTGCGCTTGTTCGTGCGGGAGAAGCTGCGCGAGCGCGTGCACACGGTGAGCGCGCCGCAGCTCGGCGTGCACGTGCCGCGCGCCAGCCTGCCGCGCCAGCTCGGCGGCCAGCTCGACCCGGACCACGCCGCCTGGTGAGTGTGTTGTATGGACAGGGTTCCGTAACCTGGGCCTGTTCGTGCTCGAGCGCGTGCACACGGTGAGCGCGCCGCAGCTCGACGCGCACGTGCACGTGTTGTATGGATAGTGTTCTGCACAACTACGCTTAGTCAGTACGGTATGGCAAAACTGTTAAGTGTAATCACTCGGCTTGACATTGATTACAACGTTTACTAACTTTATCATAACAACAACAATGTCATCAGCCATCATGGCCCCTTACACCTTACTTACCTTCGATATATCATGTCAAGAATGTTTAGTGTCACTAGCTAATTCGATTTACATTATTTTGCCTGATCAGTATGTCATGGTTACATTATTTAGTGTCACAAGCAACGCTGCTGCAAGTACCTATCACATTTAATGGTAACTGGCCAAAAGTGTCAAGTTCAGTTCATGCTCCCCTACCAGCATGCGGGCAGCTTAATTCTGTTACCTGGTCAGTGTGTCATGTTATTTCTTTACGTTTTTCCCTCGGCACTTCGGTTTTAATACTTCAGTTTATTCACTGCAGTGCGAATGTTTTTTTCATACGCAAATATTTTCTTTGTAACATTGATTGAAAGAGTATATGTTCAATCTAAAGTTTGATTGCAATTTCTATTGCTTACATAAAAATAAAACCGATGCATCTAGCCTCCACTTCCAACAGTAATAGTGGCTTGAATCTCGTTCAAGGGTACGTTTGACAGATTAGCACAATTATGTACACGCAAACTGGTCGCTAGAGATCATCGCATAAATAACAATAATAATAACATAATTATATTATTTATTACGTTTTCGTTTGTGGTTGTTCTTAAGGCCGAAATTGATGTTTATTTAAATAATGATTTAATCAATTCGAAGATCATTTACTTTTAGTTTCTTTATCTTCTATGCAAATACTGATTTATTATACGACGCGGTTTATCCGTTTATTTATGGAACAGACTTTACTGAACATTATATTCAAAATTAAATGTGGGTGGATAAAGAGAAAGTCAGAAAATTTTCAACTTACATACGTCCGTTGAGTTTTTCAAGAAAATGTCTTGGTAATTAAATATAATTTGCAAAACAGTCGTACTTAACAATAAACGTTTAATTTTAAAACCATGAATAATTTACCTGTATCTAAAATGTGGAACATGTAATTAGGAGTAGCAGAAATGACGGTAGCTCTCCCCGTGAAAATTATATAATGAGCAAAAACGGATGGAAAATTAAAAGTTAGTAATTTTAAAGCGCTGGGAAATGCGGCAAAATGTACTGAAACGCGGTCGTAGAAAATGAAAGCGACTTTATGACAATATTAAATTTTCTCTTTCGAAATAAAGAGAGTATAGTAAATGGGATTTTTAATGCTAATAGCAATTTATACGGGAATAGTAATAAAACGCTATCCTTTATGAAGGCTCTCCATTATCAAGATTGAGGCTCTGGGCCGTACGATTTATTACTCCAGCAAGTTCGATTTATTTATTTGTGTAACCTCTGGTATTTGGACTAGAATATGTAAAAAATATAGTTACCTTAATAGTTAGTTCTTTGTAAGATGAAGATTTTCTTTGCGTAAAGATATTTGTATAAGCTCTGGCTTTTGAACAGCGATATGTAACAAATATAGTCGCCTCAATAGTTATTATTAGTATTTACTTACAAGAAAAATATTTTCTTTACTAAAATGAATAAATAAAAGCCTTGCTGTGTTGAAATATCAAAATATCCCTTTCTTATCTAACATTTCTAGCTAGTCCATTGCCGTCTTTTCCGAGCTATAAAATGATTTTGTTCGAGTAAAATATTTGCTCGACATTAAATTCGTTTGGAGCGTCACAACCCTGAAGGATTTAGTTCGTTCCTAGAATCCCGAATAGTCTTTTATCTGCTTCAATTCGAATCTCTTTTATAACATTTTGTTCAGTAATGTTTCAACATTTCACTGCTTTTATCGGTCAATGGATGTACCTATATTGATAATTTTAATCTGGAATATTTCAGTAATAACATTACAAATGAAATCAATTAGGATAATGAGCCATAATTACCATGTTATTACAAAAGAATATTAATGTTTGTTATTATCTCATTAATTTATATTGATACCATTTATAAATGTAAAGTAAGTGTTGGAAACTTCGTTAATTTTGTAATTTGCGTTACGTAATGAACCTTGTCTAGTATTATATTCATCAGACGACCTTCTATTGATAAATATTACTCGATGATGGACAAACTTTGAAATTGTGCACTAACACAGTAGTCTTATGTCTTAGACTCATACTAATGTACTTTTATCGTTTTCCTACCCAATCCCATGGCTATCAATATGATTTATTGTGTTAGCTTAATAGTTCACTTAAATATAATATGACATGAATATAAGAAAAGGACTCGCCGCAACCCTTTTTATGTCCCACTGCTGGGCACGGGTCTTCTCCCACTACTGAGAGAGGCTTGGAGCATACTCC
>DWPV01006089.1:0-11810 GCA_018251915.1 Urbanus proteus proteus
TGGTAGAAGAAAAATATTATTGACGTTCAAAAATAATTCTGTAAAGAATCTACTTTGAATAAAATATTTTTGATTTTAATTTTGAAAGTACCTAATACTTCGTAGTACCTAAAACACAAGTAGCGGTTATATTAGTAACTAAAACCATAGTGCCTACAGCGACATTTTAAACACAAATTACGAAACAATACTCACGCCTACTCTCACCACTTACACCAAACGATATGTTCAAGGTTCTGCACTGAAAGTGGAACCTTGCAGTGTCAAAGCATTACGTGTAACTGTCTCGTGGATAAAGCCGCAGGTTTAATGCCGACATTATGTTTAAATGAACCAAATTGTGATTAAAATGAACGAATGACACCTGGATGGCTCAGTGCTCTGCCAATTATCGGTCTGCTATGCTTTGCATTTCGATCGATCGCTTAAAATCTTACACATTGGTCGACGAGTTGGTTATAAAGAACTTTCTACCCATATTGTGTTCCAAATGCAATTAATATCCAAAAATCACAACTAGATTATATAAATATAAAGCTTACACTCTAGAATAGACAGAAAGGTTACAAAATAAAAAAAATAATTTGTTAAAAATCTTTAAAAAACGAAATAGGTTTAAAAAACGAAGGAAAAAACGAATTCTTTTAATCTTGTGTGTGTAAACATGTGTAAACTCCATGCTATGAGTTTACACACACAAGATTAAAAGACAAAAAAACATTATTAACATTAATTGAAACATAACTTCAACCAAACCTGAACCCGGGACTCTGCATAACAGACCGATAATTGGTAGAGCACTGATCCAGATGTCACTCATTCATTTCAACCCTAAGTTACAAAACACCAGAGACGTAATAACAAACCGTCTTAAACAAAATTTTCGCTTAAAATATCCAATTTTACCTAAATGGCGTACCGAAGTACTTTACAAAGATTATACTAAAGCTGTAAAATCTTAGTGAGAGGTTCTTCACTCTTATTGGTAATAGTTTGCAATTGCCTCATCGATATCTGCTTAAAGTTTGCAATAAACTATTTGTGAATGGTCACTGATTGATTATTTCAGTATGATTGATAAAGGAGTGACTTCAATGACACCCGATCTCATTAATCCATTAGCATAATCATTGATTGTAGAAAGTGTTATTGTGAAATAGTACAGTATAGTACAGTGAAGAAAAATCAATAAGCCCTTCATTTTTTTGTAGCAAACGAGCATGTAGACCATCTAATGGTAAGTGGCCACACCCGCTCACCATACTATGGATAGGTATTTGTAATCAACTCCATATGATCAGACAGATATGATGCTACCTCGGGTCGACTACAAATGCGTTGTTAACCCTGAGGACTAAGTTGGAACGCCTCAAATAAGTATGTGTTCCTTACCCTTCCAACGAGAACACAGCAGCGCCGACCACTGCTATTATAAGGCAGAAATAAGTGTGGCAAAGAAATAACACTTATACGATGGCTTATACTAGGTTTTTATGACGGACCTAAGCGCTTAAGCTTTAATTTGATTGGTTGGGCTTGGTTGAACATGAACGTAGGTATTACATAAAAAGAAATCGTTCGTAAAACTTATCGTGACAAAATAAATTTGCTCTACATATCATCACTTACTCTTCACACGATGCCATCTTAATTGGAGTCTGTGTCGTGACAACCTTTTTGTTCTTCTTATCTTATCTTTATAGCTTGATGTTTTATTTTTAAGATAACACGCTTCTTTTAGATAATTCTTTAAATTACACTTGCGATGGAACTACAAACCGAAATTAGGTTATCCTTAATTGAAACCGATAACTATGTTGGATTATCAACGCATCTGTGTACGACCGTAGACCAATCCTATCTGGAGTTAAATGGTTATTGGTTATTGTTACAATTACCTAGTCTTATACAATATCCATTCAGATACATACAGAAACAGAAGATCTTATCTGTACTATTATAAGTTTTTTCCTATAAGATAGAAGAAAGGAACTTTATGGTGGGTGGCCACTGCCGCCAATGGACACTAATAATCTGGCCTAGATAAAATAAAAGTCCTGCTTTAGTTTGACCAGAGATGCGCTGTTATCCGTGAGGACTAAGTTGGAATACCTCGGATAAATATGTCCCCCATACCACTCCGTTCAGACCAGAACACAGCAGCGCTTAACACTACTGTTATTAAACAGAAATAGGTGCAACAGCTTCAAATATATAAAAAGTAAGCGGAGGAAAATGTATACATTATCTAACCGTACGTTCACGAAGCTTTCAGCACGACTCCGTGATGACATATCAAGTAATATTGCTTTATTTGCACCTCGATTTTCCCACGATAAGACCCGTGTAATAGTTGATTATGTTTTTAGATTTTAGTGGTGTATTAAAAGAACAAATTTGCATCGGATGTTGCGTTTGTGATTTTGAAATTTTTACTTTTGTGATCATCAGGGTTATAGTATGTCTCAATAAAGTGTATTAGTGGAAGGTACTTCAAAAATTTATTTTAAATAAATACCAATTGGCTTTTTATTATAAATGTATAGGACCACAAGATATATTTCTTTATTTTTTTCATACATATCCTTTAAGATTGTGTTATTAGCAAGTTGAAGCTATATTTAAAAAACTTAAAGAGTTGCCTGCATCTTTTGAGTTCAATATTCAAGATCCTGAAAAAATTATTTATGACTGTACCATAGTGAAATATGAGCATTTTTCTGCATGTCTGTAACACATTCTTAACCTACTTGTTCTGAAAACAACATACAATAAAACATTCTCTGTAATTTACTTGTCAACTTTCCAACTTTCTGTAAACGTCTGTTCGTTTGTCATCAACAATCAACCACTGTTATACAGATTCTAAAATATACGTTTATTTTAGCAAATGTTTTCCAAAAAGTTTTCATAATGAGGGCAAAATTAGCATACAAAATAAGTAAATGCATTTGGCATATAAGAAATCTTTTATGGTCATTTTCTTGCGTAATTCTAGTCTGCCTAGATCGGAACTTGTTAAACCGAATTTAGGTCATGTACGAAATCTTTTGTACACCTCACAATACAATTAGAAGTAACGCATGGCTCAGTCGTTAGTATGCCTTTGGTACGTATCATCTATATGTAATTTTGCCAACTTATTGTTTTGGATTTCAATAGGTTGGAAGCTGCAATTGCCTTATTGGGTAACACGTTGCAGAGTGTGACGCGACCAGAAAGGACATTCTGAAAACGAACGAACAATACCAATAGCATTTAAATTTCGATTTGCAACAACTGTATTTCTCAATAAATTCTTGGAGTGGTCCCAAAAAATCTTGTACATATATAAACATGTACTTCAAATGCAGGTTTCGCAAATAAAATTAGTTTTAGCATTATCCCAAACTTTTACTATAAAAAATCTCCATTAAAAGCCCCACAGTAGGATTTTCTCCTGTGTCCTGGGTGCCATGGACACATACATACACAAACTCACGAACACCCAGACCCAGAACAGAAATCTAAATTCAGCAATTAGATGTCTGTCTGGCCGGGAATCGATCCCGGGACGCATTACGCGTCAGACCGGTATGGTAACCGTTCCGCCACGCGGTTCGTCAAAAATTATTAATTTTAATCCTTATCACTTTTATACTTTTATCTTACGGAATCATAAACATATTTTTATTATTTTACTATTTTTACAACGACATGTTAAAATACTTTTAAATTTTTACATCTATTTGATTTTCACTTGTTAAACGATTTATCATTGATCATTCGTCGCGCTTAGTCACTTGATTCACGCAAAAATTAAGTGACGCAATTTTATTTGGATGCTCTATATAGTTTTCCATGCTTTCCATTCAATATTTAAAACTACCATATCTTTATTAATTGTAGTTTATTTTTTGTTTTCCTAAAATATTTAATTAATCTAGGCAGAATAAGTTTTGGTTTACAAAAGAATGACATTACTCACAAAAGGATACATCGCATTCACAATGAATAAAATATAATTCTATACTCTCTATGGCTCTATAGTCCATAGTCAAAAACAGAGGTTCTATTGTAGCAAAATTTAGTTAATAATATAATTCTATAAGTGCGGTGCAGTTGTCAGATACAAAGCGTTTTAGCAACACAAAATATTGGACTAGATTTAAATCTGAGAAATAAGATTGATTTAAAACTGCTTCCAAATACACTACTTTAAACAGTTACTTAAACAAGAGATATATCTGTAATTTGTTAGAACAGCAGAACATAATGTAATTTCATCAAGTAATTTGTTATTACATTTGCGAGAATTAATCTTTTATACATATTTCAAATAACAGATACAATGTAAATAGAAGTCCTTTTACTGTTCAATTTAACTGAATTTATATTCTTAGTATTCAGTTATCCTGAGATCTCAGCACAGAATATAAATAAGGCAACATAGAAGGGCGTATTGACACCTAGCCTTATCCGATATTCCATCAGCAAGCTTAGCGCTTATAATGCCTTAAGTGTAACTTACCCAAATTGTAAGTTAACTTAAATTTGTTTTATTTATTTCGTCTATTATAAAGGTGGTTAAATCCTTTGTGGTTCGACTACGGTGGCACCACCACCACACCTATTTCTGCCTTATAACAGCAGTGTAGCGCTGCTGTATTCTGGTTTGAAGGGCGTGGTTAGGGAGACATACTTATTTTACTTATCCGAGGTGTTCCAAATTAGGCGTTCTGGCTGACCTCGGGAAAGACTGTGTTCTTATCTGGGGTTGACCATGTCCATGATGCCGTCTATGGGTGGCAGACACTTACCATTAGGGGAAATACATGCTCATTTGCTACTTCGATCATATAAAAATGAGCAACAAAGACTTTAAATACTTTAGATATGACATTTGAAAGAAAAAATATCGTGAGGAAACCTGCACACCTGAGTTCCTAAAAGTTCTCAAAGATATGTGTCGTCTACCAATTCGCACTTGGCCAATGCGGTGGACTAAGGCCTAAATCCCTCTCACTGATACCGATGAGAGGATGAGAGGATACCTGTGCTCAGCAGCGGGACATTAATGGGACGAATGGTATTCGTAAACTCATACTATGTGGTATTTTCCGCTACAAATGTACATAGCATCATAAAATTTAAATTCTGTATTTTTTCATAAATGCAGTTTTAACTATAACTTAATAATTATAAAATTTACAATGAACACTCTCTTATAAAATAATAAACCATCTAATGACTAATCCATTTTATAAAGTAATTTAAACAAATTACTTTATAAAATGGATTAGTCATTAGATGGTTTATTATTACGTTAATTAAAGTATAATGTGTTGTGTTAATGATATCTTCAATCGTGGTGTAAGTGGAGCGAGCTTAATCGCATTGAGGCTAAGGAAAGCTATGAAAGCGAGCTAATCTATCTTGATCGAGGAAACGTGATGTTATTTATGTTGAAGTATATAGCAATCAATATTCATGAGGGCTTTTCATTTGTCCGTCAAATTAGTGCCACAGGTCTACTAAGCTGACGAATTTAGGTAGGCTATATTTCAAAGTAAATGTAAAGTAAATGTCCCGACTGCATAAAACTCTTTAGTTTTCAGGCAACATTTTTTTAAATTATATATCCTTTGGCACTATGATAATTGGGACGAATCCAATGACACAATCGTTAAATTCAAGCCATTTTAAATCCGTCAAGTCGTTTCGCTTTAGCCCGTCCCAAAAAATCGACATAGGTATGTACATAAAAATACTCGAAAAACTTTACCGTCCTTCTGACGCAGTCGGGTAAAAAAGAAAAATTAGACAGTTTAATCCGAGGGCTAGGAAATACATGATCTGCGCGACAAGCGTCCAAGTACCGGTACAATTTCGTCGCCTTATAACATAGGACACACATTTATGTGCATTTATTATATTTTTAATGCTTGAGCATAAGCATTGACGCTTAAAATAAATGTTTCCTGGCCCTCGGGAATACCTATAATCCGTTTCAACTTCGCTTAAGCTCTCCAAATCATAACAACCAGTCTTGTTATCACACCTGTACGATCAAATCAAAAATTTCGCAACTATCATAATAATCAACAGTCACATAAAACAAGTATCCTTTATTACTAAAAGTAGGTTAAACATATGCGTAGGATAGCTTGTTAATTTAATACCATTCAGAAACACTAGAGAGATTTTGTTCAGCTGATTTGATACACCTACTGGAGGTTTTTGTACGTTGATTGGTAAGTATTAGTAGTATTAGTATGACTCGGATTATTTGATCTTGCATATGACGACATTATGATTTCGTTAGCGTATTATCTTGCTAATGTCATGGTTCGTAGAACACTAAGCCGACCTTTCGTAAACATACAAAATTTGATGCGACTTGGCATTATGGTTTTTTACATAATTAAAGTAACAAACGACTGACCTGAAGGTAAAGGTTCATTGACGCCTTTGGATATCGGTAGATAAACTTAATAGACACATATAAAATTTTATTATTTCAATTTATTAATTTTAACCCAAAGAAAACTTTATATGCAATCACGATTAACAGTAATTAAAACGCTTTCTACGCTCAAAGTCCATGACGGGATTTTTTTCTATGTCATGGGTGGCATGAACACGCACATACAAGAATACACAAACACCCAGACCCAGAACAAAAATATAAATTCATCATTCAGATATCTGTCTGGCCGGGAATCGAACTCGGGACCCATTACGCAACAGACCGATATGCTAACCACACTCCACCACACGGGTCGTCAATTACAACGTAATAGGACGTATCTATACAAAACATATATTGTCCTAAGATTAATCATAGCTGTTAATTATTTCATTTACTAATTACGCAACGCATCCAAGATATCATAGATCATCAGCAGTCATTAGAACTTTCGCCCATATTTCAAAGTCATTAGAGTTGTAATCGCGTGCAAATAGTTGCTAATTACAGTGTTATTCGCTTATCATAGGAATGTTCACGCAACAATCATTGAACTTTTCTATATTATGATTATTTGGCTATGTCTATTGAAGAAGAATTCATATATTGAAGAAGAGATCAAATATATATGTTAGGGAAAATTATACAGAGAGGTAAGTTAATAAAAAAATATATTTTATGGATATATGGTAAGTATTGGTTGTTATTTATAGCCAGTTAATTACTAGTTAATTGTAATCAATTAATTACTCTTTTCAGCGTGATAGAAGAATTAAAATTTTCTCATATTCATAATATATCGCGGCCCAATAGAAGGACGGGAACAGATTTAGGATAAGTTAATATTAAGGAGTATTCTATTAATGTTATTCTTGGTATGTACGAAATATTAAAAATTGCTAGGTAATTAAAAACTTAAAACGCTTGCTATACTCATAGCCCAGTATTTTCTCCTGTGTCGTAGGTGCCATGGACATACGCATAGACAAATACTCAAACACCAAGACCCAGAACCGAAATTTAAATTCCTCATTCAGATATCTGTCTGGCCAGGAATCAAACCCGGAACCTTGGTGTCAGACCGGTATGGTAACCGCTCCACCACGCGAGCCATAATTATAAGATGACAATAATAAACTACCCAAAGAAACGTTTATATTAACAAATCAAATGACTGAATCAACACAACTTTCCAAAAACCCGAGGCGTTAATTACTTTTAATAACTTTTGAAGACAGCACGCCTTGACATTTTCTATTTGGTCGGATGATTGCGAAATTGACGATTTATTTTATAGTTATGACCACATTCTTCAAAATGATATTTATTTTTTGGTTATAAAATAATATTTAAAAATATAACTATATACAATTTAAGTATGTCTATCTTACTATACCCTTCAAGAACAACAAGATTCACAAATGATTCAATCACCTTTAAAAATATTAATATTAACAATAAATAATAACAGAAGTACTATTAATTTAGTACTATACTTCTTTCTTAAATTGAAATTAATATGCATACAAAACAATGCCATATGTTTTTATTTCAACTTTGGCATATTAATAAGATAAGAACATGTCTAATGAGTAATTAAACAAAATGTCCAAAAAATATTAATAGCCTACTTATTTGGATTATTTTATGGTCACAACACAATGTGCTGAAGATGGTCAACCTTCATCCTATGACATTACCAGCCCAGTTCTCCCACGATTATCCATAATCTTACTCACCATAAAAGTGTATACTTACAAGTTGTTTAAGGTTTGGTGTGACTAATATTTATTTAGGTACTGACACTATTTTTGGTCAACTGAATGTTTCTAAACACGAAGTTTTATATCAAAGTCAACTTTAGTGTTTATTTGTTACTAGTTAGAGGTTGTTTATTTTTAGAATAAACAACATCACATGATAGTATGTTATATACAAATTCTATTTATTTAATTTTTTACAATGGTAATTGCATAAGTAAAATTAATATGACTGAAAATATAAATCGCACACGTATGTTAACCTATTATAAATAGTATGTTAAGTATAATTTCAACTACGATTACATAGAATTGTAGATAGGTATATACAAATTTAATCCACAATAATCTACATTATCTGTGACTCCAAATAGTCTCATTCGACTTTAAACTTGCGTTTAGTAGGCAATTCCTTAATAAATAACTATAAAAATTAAACTTCTTATCGAAACATTTTATGGATGTCAATTAGTTAACATAACCAACAATCGAATCTAAAAGGCAACAAAATCCTAAAGAGTATGTAGACACGCATAACAGCTTCACAAAAACAAGTACAGAGTAAATAAACATTATTCTCACTTCTATTTTTAGGAAGGAAATGTACTTTTAAAAGCTTACTCATACTCTTATAACAAGGAAAAAGCATTCACTTAACGCGGAAGCTCGCAGGTTCAACGGTTTAAGCCCCTAACCGGAAATCTAAATCTTGCTAACAACCTTTAAAATTTGTATAGCATATAATTATTATGCAATAGTAAACTATTAGGTAAACTGAAAGAATGGTATTATGCAACACCGTCTGATACTTATCGGATGATCAAGTATTAATGATTTAAGAGCTAAGGTTATTTTCACACGATGCTATCTTACTAATATTATAAAGCTAAAAGTTTGTGATGGTAGATGGATAGATGGATGGATGTTTGTTACTCTATAACTTATGAACGGCTGAATGGATCTAGATGAAATTTGGTGCAGACATACACAGTAGTCTGAAATAACATATATACAGAGATACATTTATTTTGTTTTATCGCCGTGTCAATCTCGCGACATGTTTCTAGATTTACTTTTCAAATGCAAAAATAAATTGTTTGCAAAGATGCTATACGGCATAATAAACTGTGTCTAAGGCTTTATGGAAATTTCTTTTATTGGTTATATTAGCACATCAAAGTGTTCATCGCAGAATGAAATTAACAATTATTATTATCTGATAACAGCGTTTGCTAATATGAGATTTCCATCACAAATTTATTTTATGTCAGACTTTTGCATAAAGAACTTGTTTCATTTAAAGCTAAGCCTATTGATACAGATTGAAATATCTTCAGGTGGGTATTACGGTGAACATTGTGCATTAATAATGTTACGTGAACATTTTTTCGTGTTTCTTCGTGTGTAAGTAGCCAAATGTTTTGTTACGTGAAATGCAAGAAATGCAATTTTGCATTACCTTAGTTAAAGTTCAAGTACAAATTATAAGTCACAGTTATATTTAAACAATATTATAACTTATTGCCTAGTTATTAATGTGTATAGTGAGATGATAAATCCATGTATCTATTGGATGTATATTGGTTAAATTATGCAACGATAATCGCCTGTAACAAGATATATCGATACGAAGAACTATAAAAGGAAATGTCATGAATATTAATCGAAAATGTTTTGATAATATTTTTGATTCAACGTTGCAATATTTTATTACTTTTTATTTGGCACGTTGTGCATAATGTCTTTTAATAACATTGGATGTTTATGTCATCATTACCTTATTACAGTCCCAGAACTGAGCATAGGTGTACCTTTTTTAAAAACAGAGTGAGGACTAGTCGCTAGAAATGACGATTTTTGATAGTGGCTTAGCGATGAAAAAAATTTAGTCGCTAGTCAAGATTTAGCGACTTTTGGAATATAAATATTTAGTAGCAATATGAGTTCAAAGGCATGGCAATGACCAACCTTTTAGTGCTGTTTTTTCGCAGTCAAATTTTGAAGTTCAGGTAAACAAAATGATATATGGGCTCGAGCTATCTTTTTTGTTTCAAATTCTGTGTTCGACTAATGGAAAATATAATTTAGCGACTTTTCATGTCGAGTCTAGCGACTTGGGATTTCTGGAGCTGGATACACTGGTTAAGACCTTACATTATAGAATTTATAAAGGAAAGAGACTTTGTCAGCATATCAGTATTTAGTAGAGCATATAATATATTTTCAGTGTGTAGAGCTGTTATTCATGATGACGACTTATAAAATGATTTCTAGCAAACAATATTCTCAACTTATATCATACACTAGTTTTCTAGCCCAATTATAAATAAATCTTAACAGCCTATCTTAACCTTTTAAATGAACTATAAAATCATAGTGTAATATTAGAACTTTAGTAGACTCTTTAAGTTGCGTTAATTATTAATTTAATTGATCCGACCTCCACACTAGAAAGGCGCCATCTTCGGAACGTGCAATCAGAACAAGGACCCTTCACGCATGATCAATATGAATTAGTTTTTAAAGAATTAAAAATATTTTATAAGTGGTTATAAGCTTTTAGATTGATAACATTGACCTGAAAGCTTCAGTACGAAATTAATAGCTTCACTCATCTATTTACAAAATAAAAATATAGTGTTGCTATAAAAATACTTTCTGCACGTCAACAACTTAAATTTTCGTTTCAATTCATTTCATTTTCAAGAAACATATTTTCAAGACGATTTACAAAAGTAGCAAACGAGTTCATAATTATACGAGGGAAAAGTTAAACTCTTTTATCTTATACTAACTACATATGTATTTCTAAAATATGTTTCGCTCCGGGCAGCACTTATTGAAAGGCGGAATAATTATAATTAACATTTTAGTGGATGCTTAAAGTGCAAATCAATAAACAGTAAGATGGATCAGCCATTCTCAAAGTGTGTTCCGTAGAGCCCTGGGGTTCCGCAAAGCCTTTGCGGGGGCTCCGCGAGAATACTACAAACAAATTATTTTTCCTTTAATTATAGTATACACTTACATTGTAACATGATTACCCATTATAAAAAGAATGCTTGTAACTTTTTCGTTTATTTTGAGGCTCAGTCACAAATTCGGCTTCTTAAAAGGGCACCGCCAACAAAAAATCACTGAGATAGATGATAAAAATATGTCTAAACAGAACTCTCTTTCTTAACAATATTTTTTTTTGTAAATAGATTAGTGATATGGGCATAACAATTTAAATATTGATTGACATGTCTAGACAGCTTAAGTGAAGGGACGAATCTCACGACATTAAAGAATAAAGGGAAAAGCCCTGCAACTTAATAAGATCACTAAATGTAAAATTAAAGTCAAGGGCAGATGTCGCTTTGAACCAGTTAATCAAGCCACCTTTATGAGCGTAGCCTGGCTGCAGGATTCCATTAGTTCGTATTGTTGAGATATAAAGTGGTTTACAGACCAAGGATGTAAAGATATCTCTTTATACAATGAACTAACTTTTACCCGCGACTTTGGGAGCATTAAATTACGTATAAACCTTCCTCTTGAATCACTCTATCTATTAAAAAAACCGCATCAAAATCCGTTGCGTAGTTTTAAAGATCTAA
>DWPV01006090.1:0-11809 GCA_018251915.1 Urbanus proteus proteus
GATTTGTAGGGATATTCAAGCACTGGTCAGCAGCAGTTACGCAAAACGCAAACAGTTTTTGAATGCGCAGGGCTTATGTACGGTTGTATAGATCTTTGCGTTTACGACTTAGATTTATGAGTAAAAGTTAATCAGAACATTAATATTCAACAAACATTCTTAGAACAAGACAGAGTTCAACTTTCCGTGAAACAAGAAACACCTGCATTACGAAGACGTACCGAATGTTCTATTGTGGAAATGTTTAAGAGTTGAGACAAGTTTTACTGATTGTGGAATATTTTCCGCACAATTACGGAACAAAGTTGGTTAATTTAATTACTAAAATGTTTACTTCCATTACTCAATCGAGATAAATCAAATTATCAGGCTTTATAGAAATGTTTTGATAAAATCAATATTTATTATGTCAATCAACTTATTCACGCAATTAATTGGAGGTTTTAGGGTCAGATAACAGAATTTACAAGCTAGTATCAGTTTATTTTATTTATGTAATTCAGACATTTAAGGAATTTTAATAAATTATACCTAATTTCATAAAAGTAGCTAATAGATATAATATAATAGTCACGACAATGAGAATAATAATGCATTTTAGTAATAAAAATTTCTAGGACTAAGAAAATAATTATTTGAAAATCCTACCATCCACTCTGCTCCTTTTTAGACATAGACCTATCATTATAGGTGGGTTATCTATTGTTACCGCACCTGGCATGGGTGCTGGTGACCGCAGTGGGTGTTGTCACATAGCAACACGCTGCTACCCATTTCCCGATTTTTCTTTCCGGATTGTATGGCCTAGTCGCATCCTGCGTCATCCATGAGAAGACGAAGTGGTGATATTCAAGATTAGATCTAAAGTCAATTTATAATTCCAATAGTGAAAAACGTATTTTAAAGATGGTAGAGCCTCCCATCAGATGGACTGCAAGCTCGTTTGCAACTTGGATCATATAAAATGTAATTAACTCATTGCTTACATGTAAAGTTATCATGTACAACACAGGAGATAATTAGATCGAGTCGCAAATACCGCTGTTTAACGCGATCATTCTCATCACTGCAACCACGTTAACAAATAAACATTTATCTGATTAGAAATGTTAATTGCTTCTGTAAAGTTTACTTAGAACTTAGGCTTTTAGATAGGCACAATAATACTCACAAAGACGAGAAAAAAGCGCTTTTATAGGTTCAATAAAAACCCGGGATAATGGTAATTGAACCTCGGACTGAGAATGGAGATTAGAAATTAAAATTGGAATTTCTAGGAAGTGGGCCGACAAATAATTCATATTTCTATATAATACCTGAAATAATAAGTTAAGAGTCGTGGACTGGATTCGCCCTATTCAAGTAACTAGGCCACGGTTCACAATAGACAAACGTCTTACAATAGAATACCTGCCTCAGGTATCATCTTTCATTAGGGTGTTGATCTTTTGCTCCCATTTCCAGAAATGACAAAATTCAATTTGCCTATGATATTGAATATTGCTTCATTTGCCATTCTGTTGCGGCTTGAGTTACTTCTAATACTGGCAGATGTAGCAGTGAGACATTAATGAATCCTAGTACTTCAAAATAGTGAAAATAATTTGCAATACAAATATTATTCGTGGCATTTCATTAAAAAAACAAACAGCCTTTGGTAGCCTTTGCCTTTGTCTTTGGTACACTTCCGCGTGGCAGTGTAAGTTTATTATTAGTTACATATTATATTGTAGTTTTATATAAAATATATGTAAGTTTTAAAAATAAAACAATATTTAAGACAGCCTTTCGTTTGCTTATTTATTTATTCTTTAATATATAATTTTATTTATTTAATCTAACTTATCGACACTCACATTGAAGGAGATTGTTAATCATAAGGTTGTATCAGCATAAGCCAAATTATGATAATTATATGTTAAGAAATTATTTTAGGCGTCAACATAAATTCTTTAAAATAACCGAATTTTGAAAACTAGAGGCAAATTGATACACCAACGTGTAGAATTTTTATGCTGTTTAGAAGCATTAAATTGTATTTAAGCCGAGATACAGCCTTTTCTATGCAGATGTCGAATATATTGTACCAAATCGAGTCTCTAATTAACCAAGTGACGGAATGTTAGCAACTAATTTGAATTGTTCCTGTTTCCGCGTAAATCCTGATTGACAGCAAGATTGACAATCTAAACCCTTTTTTAATTAATCCGACATGGGTATAAACCGCTGTCAATCAAAATACTTTTTGCTTCTATAATACAAGTTTTTTATATATTGTGGAAGTAATAAAGGAGTATGCAGCCTGATAGTACGTTGCCACTGCCACCCATCTGTTGTCAACCTAGATAATACCACGGATGAGATCACGGGTTGGCCACAGATGCGTTGCTATCCCTGAGGACTAAGTATGATAGAATTGAACTAGTAGACTTATTTACCACACTCCTCAAATCAGAACGCAGCAGCGTTTCATACTGATGTTATAAGTCAAAAAAAGGTGTAGCGGTGGTGCCGCTGGAGTCGAACCACAAAGGATTCTACCCAGGGCCCTCTTTCCCACTGGGCACAATGGGCACTTGCCCAGGGCCCCACGATCGAAGGGGCCCCGTAGGTCCTGACAAATCAATGATAAAGTGGTGCGTAGCAGACAGCTGGAGCGGTACGAGCGTTTATAAATTGATTTACTCAGTGTATAGTTTTAATTGGGTGATCCCCGCGGTTTCACCCGAGTTAAAAAGTAAAAAGGAATTCTTATCTAAACATAGGTAACATCACGCGCTTCCGCGAGGGGGCCACTTGCGCGTGGCGCGCGCGCTAATGCTTTTTTCGAAAATTATAGTAGCTTATGTAACGCCTTAGATCTTCAGCTATCTGCCAGTGAAAGTACCGTCAAAATCAGCCCAGCTGTTCAGAAGATTAGCTCAGCCAAACAGACAGACAGACAATTTTTTTATATGCGTTGAGTAAAAAAATGTTATATTGAAATCACAAACAGACACTTCAATTTTATTTATTTAGATAAGGGAAAATAGAATTCGAATTCTTTGTTTATCCTTATAAAATCAAACAATATAGTGGCCTGTTAAGGTCTTATAGGGCCCCATTACCCGTGTGTGTCCAAGGCCCCTTAAGTAGTAAAGACGGCTCAGGTTCTACCATCATTTAGTTGCGAATCCGAATACCAATTAGGTATTATTATTCTATTATTATAAGGTAATATTACCATAAATTGAACTTGCATGGTCGGGCTCAATAGTCATACAATTACGAACAGCAAATTACTCATACTCGTATGAATAAAAACATACATTCAAACACGTAATTTTATACAATTTAACTTCAATTACTCAGATGTCGAACACGACACTGAATTATTATGGGTAATTGCTGCTTAATGAAACAAACGTTGTCATATTGGTGACCGCAAAGCTAAAGTTGTGACATAAAATTGGGTTACTTACGTTGAAATCCGATTTCGGACGAGAATGTCAAAAAGACACATTTTTTATTATTGTCATCATTATTGTCTAACTCCTGGGCACGTATCTCCTCTCAAAGTGAGTGGGGTGTGGGCCACATCTCCACCATGCTGGCCAAATGTAAATTTTGTACATAGAGTGCAAATTGCTTTGAGAATATTTTCAAGGCATGTGCAGGTTTACTCAATTACGTTAATGTTTTTCTTCACCGTTAATTATCTATGTTGTTTTTTATTATCTACTTATTTTCACAGAAAATGCATACCGCATTCAATGATTAACGTTTTTATTATGAGCGTTTTCACCCTAAGCGTAGTATGCTTTCAATATTCATAGAGCGGAATATGAGGTCGGTAAACTCATATGAGTTGATAAAGGTAACGACTGTATATACAGAGATCTGTTGATATCTTTTACAACTCGAAAGCGCAATATGTTACGCTTTATTTACTGCGGACGATAAATTTCCTTTTATGACTGTCTTATTTTCACAAGAAAGGTGAAAGGACCATTGGAGCATCGGAATCTCCCTTTTTATTCGAACATTCGTCATCGTCTATAAACAGTTTTATTGGAGATTGGCGACCGGAATTTTTCCAGTAGAAATCAGAAATAGTGTTGCACAATGCTCGAATAAAGGTATATACGAATAAAGGTAGGTACGAATAGAACCCTAAGTAGGTCGATTCCGGAGCCACTACTGTCGTATCTTAAAAAAAAACAACACTTTTTAGCTGCTTTATTGCTTTGGTTTAAACAGAGTGGTTTTTTTATATGATCGAGGTACCAAACGAGTAGGCAGTCCATCTGATGGTAAGTGGCCACTGCCGCCCATGGACATCTGTAATCAACTCCAGGTGAGATCAATGTCCTACCTCAGGATGACCACGGATGCGTTTCTACTCCTTAGGATTGAGCTGGAACGCCTCGGGTAAGTCTCCCTTACCACACCCTTCAGATCAGAACACAGCAGTGCTCAACACTGCCGTTGTAAGGCAGAAATAGGTGCTGCGGTGGTGCCACCGGAGTTGAAGTACAAAAGGCTCTACGACCTTTAAAAACACGTTAGGGAGGCAACCTTTTTTTGTGGCGTTCTAACTTAGTCCTAAGGGTTAGTAACTATGGGCGTGTGGCGTGTGGCGTGTGTGTGTGATCTAAGAACTCTGATATAATCGGGGGTCGGATCCATGGGCGGTAGTGGCCACTTACCATCCAGTGGATTGCATCTTAACATTATCTAAAATGTAAATTAATAGTATCGATACTTTTATAAAAGTAGTTTCTTATTTAAGGTAAACTCTATCGATAAATAAAACTGATAGTCGATTTTTCTGTATCACTACACGACAGAATTGGAATTCCGTTCGCAGAAAACTTTAAAATCGTTTCTCTAAGCAGTTTTAAAGCTAACAGTCTATATTTCACTCGCGAGTTTTGCGACGGAATGTTTAGGAAAGGATTATCTTATAAGTTACAATCTGATAGAAACTTGTATTACCTTATATTACGTGTAATACAACCTTATAATAAGTCTTAGAATAAAGGTAGAATAAATATACTTGTCATAAATATATTAAAGAAAATCTATAAGTATAAATATAAATATATAAAAAAATAATAAAGTATAAATATTTTTGGACTAAGTACACATTGCTAAATGACCGCAGAAAGGAACTTAAAGGTTTCAAAAACTTCCATTAAGCTACTTTGGATTCATTGCAGAAATACACGGAGACACTTTTTGCAATAAAGATGAAATATTTATTTAAACTCTCATTGAAGTTGCCTATACAAATAATTTGTACAAATTTGCTGACATCTAAAGATATTTAGGGACCGTAGTTCATCATGGTCCTAAACAAACACAATAGTAATTACTGTGTATAATAATTTTTCTGTTGCGAAAATGCGAAAGAAGTGAGGAAATGAAGGCGAAATAAAAACACAATAAGTGCGTGGGCATATAATTATGTATATTATATATTATGTAGGTATATGTATATTAAAATTATATGCTTTAAGCGTAGGATTAGATATTATGTTTATTTTGCTGTAATTTTTACGATAATAAATAAAATGATTGATTTTATATGGCGAAAATTGTAATGAGTGTTATTTTAATTGCAGATTATATATTTGTAACTGATTACTATTTAGATAAAAGACATGAATCTTACTCGAAAAGACGTCATTTATTATTTCTGCCTAATATCAGGTATTGATCACTGGTGAAGTGAATGAAAACTTTCCAGTCTCTTCCTCATTAGCTGTGCATTTGTGTCTGTCTTCAGATAGAACTGAAATTTTACCTGAAACTATACAAATAAATAAAATTGAAGTGTCTGTGATTTCAAAATAACAACTTTTTACTCACTGCATATTAAATTCTACACGATACCTATAACAAAAATGCAATTAATATTTTTTGCCAGTCTATCTGTTCGGCTGAAGTAATCTTCTAAACGGCTGGACCGATTTTTACGGGACTTACACTGGAAGATAGCTAAAGGCCTAAGGCGTAACATAAGTTTCTTTATTTTTTTAAAAAGCATGCGCCCGCACTGGAGAGCGGGATTTCAGTTATGCTTAAAAAACCCCGGGTACAGCTAGTTAATCATAAATTAATCGGCGGCAGTGGCCACTTGCAATCAGATGGACTGCAACCTTGTTTGTCTAAGAGATAGTAAAATATGGGTATATTCTTTACCACACGACTCTAATGTGTATTATTCAATTGAATTCTATACATTAGATAGATATAGTAAATTAAACAAATCAGTAGAAGTCTATTAAGCAAACGAGACATTTGCATGTTATTGAAATTGGCACACTAAAATTAGCATCACAAAAGATAATTTCCACCGATATTGAAAATAAACATGGATTGAATGGGATTTCATTAATTTGCTCTCGGAAAAGAAATGTTTTCGATTTCAATCGCATTTGAACAAATTAAATGACTACCGCAGTGAAAGCTGATGAACTTTAAATTACTATAATAATTATGTTTAGAGAGATACAAATTATACAATTAATTAAAGAGAAATTTTATTTGTATGATTACTTGATACCCCAGAAGACTAAGTTAGAATAAGAGCCTAGGTACACTTCAGACTTTGTATTGGACGTATGTGCAAGTGGTAGTTAGTCTATACTGATTCAACAATCCGCCGATAGTTGGCCCATAGGATGGTTTGAAATGGGAAATCGCAATCGGGAAGCCCATAAAACTTATTTACTGGTCGATACTAAATTTCTATTACAGCAATTAGTATGAAGAGGTACGCATATGATACATAATTATACATACTGATTAAGAAAATGACCCAACTATCGGCCGATAAAAAGTCTGCAGTTTGCGGATACTCTTAACTTGTATTTCCTACGCCTACGAAAATACACTATTTATCGCATATTGCTTTGGACTTTGGAAAATCCTTGTGTGAGACTATCAGTTTAGAAATCTATAACAAATTATACGTTTTCTAATTTAAATGTTCATTACATACTAAATTATCTTAAAGGTAAGCTCAAATTTTGACGTTTTCCTTTTAATTACTCGTATATTAATGACAAGTAACGTGCAAATTAATATAGCCGTCTGTTGTATACGGAAATTGCAAGGAAGTAAACCATTGACAAGGTAATGTCTTATAAGGAACAGCGTATATGAAGGTTCATTAGAGGCTGTCTACTAAAATGATATGAGACAAATACTCATAGAATTTCTTGCTAAAACAATATTAGATTGGGTTAATGTTATTTAATACCGGTTGGGTAATTTATCAGGTAAATTAAGAAAAAGGGAGGTAAATTAATGAAAATTTAACTACTCTTGTACAATACACGCTAAATATATTTCATAGCAGGATTATTCTTGTACTACAATTGGTAAGGAGAAGATATACAGGATGTCCTAAACGAACCAAAAGGCAGAATTTTTCAAAATTTGAAAAGCACTTTATTTTCCGTTGAGATTTTATTACGTTGACACTTTCACTGAGGCGATTTTATCACAGATGTCTGTCCCTGACCTATGTTCTCCCCAAGTTTGTCGTGGTACTTTTGGAACACCCTGTATTTATATTAAACAGCCATGTATTTACCTTATCCATTTAATTACGTATCAGATTTATGTTGCATACAAAATATATCACCTAATAATAACAATTTATGCGATGCATGGGGATAAAGGAAATAAGGCTTATTCGGAAATAATTAGCATTTGACCTTTAAACTTCCTTGGCTTGGCGAAATAACGATAGATTAGGTTAATTAAGGATGAATTTGAGAATAATAACTGTTTTAGAATAATTTATTAATTAGTAAGTTAATTTGTTTTTAAAGGGATTGCATGTTATATAATGTTTTATTTAGAGGATAATGTATTTAAAGTAAAATAAATATACATATAATAGTGAATAATATTATAAATAATTATATTACCATTATTTTGTATAGAAATATTTTAGTCAATATCAGTGATGTACAGATTATATTACTTTTATTTATAAATTGTTAGTTATATTTAGCTTGGCTAATGTTGTAGCTACTAACTTTAGTCATTTCAGCAATGTTCCATGTACTTCATTGCACAAAAGACTAAAGAAGCTTCTAATGTAATATGTATATTATGTTGCCATCGCTATATTTATCATACTGTCAAAAAATCGTGATTTTAGGCTATAGGGTTTGAACTAGGTCAAAGGTTCTCAAACATAAATGTCCATATACCCCTTTTACATTCCAAGTTAACATTGGACCTACTAAAAGCTCGCCATAGAAGAAAAAATGTTTTATAAAAAAACAATATAGTTGCAAATACCAATAGATATTTAGTATTCATAAAATGATAAGTGATTCTGTTATACGATGCGAGAGAGAACGTACCATTTAAAACGAACTGTGGTACCATAAGGGAGTGGGGGGGGGGGACAACTTCACTTTGAGAAACCCTGTCCCAGATTAAAGTTAGCCGGCTTATTTTGATATGTTTAGTACTCACAGTGTCGTCCTAAATCAGATTGTTGTTGAATATTCATGAACACTGGAGAAGTTTGAAGGATGAAGACAACTGGTAAGTAGATTTTGATTGCAAACCACTTGAAGAAACCTACTTGGAATTTATTTATCGAAGTCAATTTATAAACAAACGAATTAACAAATCAATAAACAACAATTTAACAACAATAATATAAGTGGTCTTTTTTCTACAGATTTTTTTGAAGTAAGAATTTTGGTGGACGGGTTAGGTTAGGTTAGATCCCGGGTTCGATTCCCGGCCAGACAGATATCTAATGGATGAATTTAGATTTCTGATCTGGGTCTGGGTGTTTATGTATTCGTGTATGTGTGTGTCCATGGTACCCACGACACAGGAGGAAATCCTAGTAAGGGGCTGAATGTAGGAATCGTTTTAAGTTATTTTTAACCGACTTCAAAAAAAAGAGGAGGTTCTCAATTCGGCTGTATTTTTAAGTTTTAAGACTGTAATAAAGCAGTATACTAATTGGCTTCCGTTTGTATATTAAGAATACTCATTTACACAGATGTCTTAAATTTATATACTTACAAAATATGATAAATTACTGGGAATGTTTCTAAGAATCAGATTAATGTTTACAGTCTAATATCACAAAAGAAAATTAAGGAATCTTTTATAGTCTAACACGCAAAGAGGAAATAAAGAAATATTTCAAGACAACTTCCAGATATAAAAGATACTTTTCCGAAACAAAAACAGGAAGGTAATTATCCCTGAAATAGGTAATACATTTTTTTAGTTCATACCCGTAATTGAATTCGCTATGATGTAGGCTGCTCGTAGGGGGTCTACGTAAACGCTACGAAAGTTCTACGAAGACGCTACGAATATTCTTCTAAATTAACCTTGAGGTATTATTGATATAGGCATATTTATTAGACATTTTTTAAATTATTTTATAAATAATTAGAGGCCAACATCGAATAAAAAACATACTCTTGTGTTCTATATGTAATTGTTCAGTAATATATTAAAATATACTCGCATTTTGAAGACTAGCTTATGCCCGCGGCTTTGCACGCGTTAAATTACACATAAATCTTGCTCTTAAATCACTCTATCTATTAAAAAAAAACCGCATCAAAACCGTTTGGTAGTTTATTATCCACATTTCCATGGTCATCATCATTTAACAGATATAGTCTCGTAGCTGGGCATAAATAAACTCTCAAAACCATAAGGGTTCAACAGTTTTATTTACAGTAATAATAAAGTCTTTCATAGACAATTGAGATAATTTAAAAATGTAATTTATGAAGTTACCATTTCTGTATATCGGTCTATAGAATCTATTATTCATTTATTCTTTCGCTTATTTTCATGAATCATAGCATGAAGTTGCAATTAATCACACCTGAAATGTACTCGTATTGTGATCGTGAATTATTGATGATATCAGATTTTCTCCTATTTTGTAGGGCAATGGAATTTGTGGTAAAAGATAAATGACGAAGATACATAGAATATATTGTAAGCTAGCTTTTTTAGAACATTGATGTAGAAAAAGTTCATGTAGTTCACCTGATGATAAATGATCACAGATACCCATAAATGTCATTTTTTATGACATGGTAGTAGCAAATGAGCATGCAGCTCAACTGGTGGTGGCCATAGCCTCCCACGGATATCTGCAATCAACCCCAGATAAAACCACGTATATGAGGCTGGCTACAGATATATTGCTATCTGAAGGCACTTTAGAACGCCTTGAATAAGTATAATATGTCCATTACCAGATCCTTCAAATCAAAACCCAGTAGCGCTTAATACTGCTGTTATTAGGCAGAAATAGGCGTCGCGCTGGTGCCGCCAGAGTCTAATCAAAAAGGGTTCTACTAACTTCATATACCAGGGATTCTATCTGAAGTTCCTGTGATTAATTCATCAATGCATCTTTATGCCACTGAGGACTAAAATTGTTACCTCAAATGAAAGTATACTTTCTCGGCGCTAAAAATAAGTCACTCTGTTGTAGTTTTAGTTGTAACACTTATAGTTTAGTAATTAATGAAACAAAAACATTATTTTGTCTTCCACGATACGTTTTCCGTCTGTAGATGAAAATGAAGCTAAGGCTCGACTAGATAACCACAAAGGGTTTGCTAATAAATTCCAAGTTAATCATAATAGCAATGATTCCGTTTGAGACCTATCAACTCAACAGTCGTAGAAAACAAATTGCTTCTTCACTACACAATAGGGAAATCTTCCAGATAATTGTTTTATTAAGTGACGCAGGATGACATTTAAAGTTCATACATATTTATTTTTGGTAGGAAGTATTAATTTGATTGAATACAATAATATTTTACGTAATGTAGATGTGAATGTATTTTTTAAATTTCACCTCTGATTAGGGAGATATATAAAAAAAGCTATAATTTAAAAATGAAATAAATAGCATTATTTAATTTTATGTAAAAATACACTTTTTACGGCTTTAGGTTATTGCATGAATTATCTTACTAATCTTACTAATATTATAAAGCTGAATGTTTGTGAAGATAGATGGATGGATGTTTGTTACTCTATTACTTAAGAACTGCTGTATGGATCGGGATGAAATTTGGTGCAGACATAGACTGTCGTCTGGAATTATGTTATAGGCTACTTTTTATCCCGGAAAAATGTGCGGTTCCCGTGGGATACATTTGTTTTGTTTTGTTACTGTGTCAATCTCGCGACATATTTTGACATGGATTTACTATTCGAATGCATGTGAAACCGCGGGAATCAGCAAGTGATGTTATAATTGTGTAATAATTACGATATAGTATATTTCTTGTAAGTCTGCAACTGTACAAAATAATTGAATAAGACTAACAAAGGCAGAAATATCTCAGTTGATTTCGGTTTGCAATTACATTTTCTATTTTCTGTCTGACACCTACACAATTTCCAGTCCATTGCTGAGTCTGGATCTGCCTTCGTAATTACAAGTCTGGAGAACTGGATAGTTAGTAGTTTACAGTAATAATGTAATTTTTATTTTACATTTTTTCTTCGTTTGTTTTTCGTTCTCGAAATGAAATAAAATTAGTTAAAACTCACCCACTGAGTTTTGTACCACCTAATGTGCATTATTAATTTTTCCTTTGTGCTATCATAGCAGGTACAAGACGCAGGTATAGCACGCATTTCTTAAATAGAAAGTATAGGCCTATTAGCACCGTAAGCGTATAGATAAACCGAAAAACGTAAAAAATACCGGATTCTTGTTTTATTTTGAACTAGATACAATTCTTACTTATACCTCCCAGTAATCTCTTCTATCAAACTTTCGACT
>DWPV01006091.1:0-11809 GCA_018251915.1 Urbanus proteus proteus
CTATGTCCTATTCTGGACCCCTAACAATGTGTTTGGAAAATTTCATAATGATCGGTTGAGTAGTTAAAGCGTGAAGGCGTTACAAACAAAGAAACAAATAAACGGACATTCACAAATGTTCTAATTATTATAAATATAATAATTAGGATTTTAGTGGGCCGTATGGTGGATGTAGGACAAACTCCAGGATATGGAAAGCATCGTCTTCCTAAGTAACATCAATATATACTGAAGTCACTAACACACATGCTTGGCTCGATGACTTTGGGCCATAATCCTCGTTGCAAAAGGCATATGTTCAGCAATGGACGTCAGAAGGCTGATGGATACCAGGCCTCCCTTAGTTGTGCGGAGATCCAAGTTCAAAAGGGGGACATAAAAAGAGTTTCAGAAATTTTTAGGTTTTAAAGGTTAATATTGATTTTATTTAAATTAGTGCAAGAATAACAAGATTTTGGGATGAACAAATTAATTTAACGATCATTTATCTCATGACAGTTGTTTTTTTTAATAAGTAGACATTTTGTAAATAGACATATTATTATATTAAACTACAATTGAATAAGCGTTAAGGAATATGCATGATTTAATCTACCTACTTACGTACCTATTTGAATTATATTATGCTTGACTAAGTACCGGTCTGATAGCGTTCTGGACTGGATCCTTAATCAGCTAGATTTAACAAAAAAACTACAGTTTTGCTTCCTTTTGGCTTTTTGGTACTCATCGATTTCGAATTCATTTTTTATAGTAGGTGTAAATAAAGTGTACCTACTGATAGTATAGGCAGGTATTTATTGGGAATACGTGTAGGTATGTCTTCTTAAACTTATCATTGCCTTGAATTGTCTTATACTTTACATATACTGATAAATATTTATTATCTTTCTTTATGCCTATAGAATAGCGATCCAATATACAGATTGTTAAACCCGATGTAGGTACCTAAGTAACTCCTAACAAACAAATATTCTCATCAAAGAATATCTTATCTATAATTTTTTAATAACTTTTAAATTGATCAGTCATTCAACTCCGAAAGTCAGTTCGCGCCGCCATCAGCTCGGAGGAATGCAGTCCTACTGGATCTCGGCTAGACGGCACACAGCGACGCTTGTGTGTGTTGCGGTGTTACTGTGGAGATAAGTCACTTAGTTCTCGATTGAGTGAGGTAAAGTTTATGCTGTTGGTTGTTATATGTGTTACTGATGTTTATATGTTGTGGGAGATACGTAGATGCAATCTAATAGAAAATCATTTTAAAATTAAGTCTGTTAAAAATACATTTTTATTTTTATTTGATTGATTGAAGCACCGCTTATTCCCTTCCCGAGGATGTCGCAGAAGCCGACTTAGAGATACAATTCAGAAGATGGGCAGCACCGTTTTTCTATGTAAAATCCACATCAACTGCTCTCAAAAGACTCATGCCAGTTGCGGTTACTATTGAAATAACGCCTATTAGGGGAGGCCTATGTCCAGCAGAGGACCAAGTCTGATGCATGGAATCCATCTATGCATCAGACTTGGTCCTCTGGATAGCATAATAATCCGGAGGGATGGATTCCATCCGGATTATTGCACTAATTTACTAGTTTGGTAATTGAATTATAAATATTCAAATCGATTTTCATTAAAAAAAGCTTATCCGAATATAAAAAAACACAGCTTTGAAAATGCCGTTATAAGTATTTACTTAATTAAAATAAGGTGATAAAATATCAGAATGGTGATTTTTTTCAAATTAGTATTTAATATTGACTTAAAAGATAATATTGTGTTGCGTTACACTATCTTCTCGTTTTAATAAGTAATGTTAAAAGTTAATAATAATGTTAATGTTTACAGTATTTGATTAGTAACCATCGAAAGAGCAAGGTTAGGTATTTTATTTTGCAATATTGTTCCTCTGTCGTTTCCAACCATTAAACCGACTATCGCAGTGGCACCCAAGATCAATGTTAAAATGTTATAAGTGTCATTTTAAGCATTTTCATCCGCATGCACTGTCTGAGAAATAGAAAAAAATCGTGACACAAATAAAGGAAAAATAAATGCAACGTGATGAATAGGACCATTCTACCTATAGCGTGACGAAGGAAAATATACTGTTACTACGATTCGAGTTTCGATCGAGTTACGAATAGTAACGCTTCTTTTGCTTGTGAGTGCCTGTACACATTTGCATTTTTTATTGCAACCAATGGGTTTCTTCAAAATTTGATTTTGTAACGGACTTTTTGGGTCATGGTGGTAGGTATATTGTGACATTGGTCAGTAGGAAAGTATTAGTTACTTCAGTAGGTAATCTAATATGTATTGTTTTAATTAAATTTATGAATTAATGATTTATATTATAAGATCAATAATACCAAATTCATAAAATACTGTATAAGTACTTATAATCATATCATAAGCATGTTTAGGTTTAAAGACATTTATTCCCATAAAAAACACATTTGTCACTTACATGAGAACAATATTATGTTACCAATATTAAGATATTCGCTGCCTCATATTCACTAGTTTACTTTAAATACAATATAAATCTAAATTTCAATTAAGCATAAGCAGTAATTCAGTATTTTTATTGCATTTAAACAGGTACGTAGGTGTTTTAATTTTACTATATTTTCTCTGTTTATGCCCTATGGGCGGGCCCTATGGACATTTTACGTTACAACATAATTGTATTAGCAAAGTATTGTTTGGAAGAAGTTTCGATTTTATTTATACTAAGTACTTAATAAAAAGTAATTTATACCAACGTTTGGTAATACAAAATTCTTACTTTTAGATATACTTTAAAACCCTTAGAGTACATACCTCAAGTGTTATTTACAAGGAAATAGTACTTGTAATAGACAAGATTAAGTGTTATTTAAATGTAATAACATCTCAAACTCAAATGTTTCGAGGAAGTGCGTCTGAAAAGGCTGTAAAGCGATTAGATATCTTATATGACGACGTAGTGTGACGAATTCGTCATTACACGAAAATAATGTGATGACGTGATTGCAAAACAAATAAACCATTATTCTACAGGTAAATGCGTACATATTAATCTCAATCATAATATCTCGGATTTCGTGTACCTACCTGAACAAAATGGGAAAGCTTCGGAAGATCAGTGTTGGCTGAAAACAATTAACCAGCATAATGCTGCGGGCCTGTTTCGTGATGTATACTACTCATATATCTAATGTATTTTTTATTATTACTTATTTATTTTGTAGTTATTGGTAGGTATATTATTACTGCATATTTAACAGTTTGGGTGTTTAAAGCATTATGAGAAAACTATTTCTTTCATTAATAAAAATGGTGGAATTCTTTGCGGTTCCGCATCTTTTCTTTAATGACTCTACCTATGTATTTCTCTTTGTAGCACTGTAACTCTGTAGCCTTATGTTTCTTGGGTACAGGATCGCAAGGGCCGGCAGCGGAATGCAAATGTAGACCTCGGGGATCATTTTTAGCCGAAAATTGGCAGTAAACATTATTTTCTTAAAGAATCAATAGTCTAGGTAGAGGAGGAAGTCTTAAGAAGGAGTCTTCTTTAGTCAGAGCGCCAACCTTGCTCAACGGTTTGGTGAATTGGAACCGTTAAATAGATGTATTTTATATGTATAACTACCGCTGTATTTCGTAGGGCAGTAGGAGAATACTTGGAACGTTTGACGAACGAATTGGACTTAATCTGTAATGATTGTAAATCTTAATATAATTAAAAAAATAATAAAAAAAAACATGGGGCGGGGGATGACAACATGTGTGCTGTGTAGATGCACATTCACCTATCTGAAAGTAATCTTGGCGGCGCCCGTAGTTTATGTGCAGTTTTACTTACGTGAAGCTTTGTTCAAGGAGGTTGTGGTATTTGAAGTAGGATTTATTATGCTGCTTGATTGTATATCAGATTTAGCAAAAAAATAAAAACAGGATTCGTTTAATTTTTGACATTAGACTGAAGATGGTGAAATATGGAGGTAACAAGCCTGAAAAATACTAAAATACTCGAAAGTACCTATATTATATAAGTGTGTACTATCGTCGCAATCAACGTTACCAATCAGATATGTAGGTACTCGTATGTAGTTACAGAAATGCAGACGTCATAGCGATATAAGCGATTTAAATGTGATATGAGGGTACGTCACTAATTCGAAGGGAAGTGCGCAGTATCATCCTCTATATCCGCATTGCCGACGCGGAGGATGATCATTTGAGTCAGGGATGTTCAATTCTTTTATTTTAGGCTTTAGTATACAAATAAAACGAATAAAAATCTACTAATAACGCGTTTTCCGTTTTTTATTACTACTTTTTAAATAATGTATGTAATAATAATATTAGGCAATAAATATCGGACCCAATGGCGTGCCTTGGTAGAGGCTTATGTCCAGCTATGGACTATTGTGGGTTGAGGTTAACGTTAATCAGAGAGTGGCTTTTTGGTGTACTTTATTATTATTACGTGTTTAATTTTTAATTGTCTGATTTTAAGATAAACCAAAGCAATAAAAACAAAGCCAACCGAATTTAATAAAAAAGGATTTCAAATTTGTTTTAATTATAAAGCTTAATTTTTTTTGAACGAATGATACGTGATACAAAAAATATTGAATACGAAACATTTAAGATTGAAAACCACTGGAAATATAGGTAGGTGGTATTCAGCATTATGTAAATGTACATATCGTACAAAACATCTAGGAAGTGAATATGACAATCGAGCATGCAGTCTCCCTGATGGTAAGTGGCCACTGCTGCTCATGGACATCTGTAATCAAGCCCGGATAAGATCACATTCCTACCTTAGATCGGCCACAGATGCGTCTTTACCCCTGAGGACTAATTAGGAATGCCTCGGATAAGTATGTCTCCCTAATCACACCCATCAAACCAGAACACAGCAGCGCTACACTGCTGTTATAAGGCTGAAATAGGGTGTATCCGTGGTGCTGCCAGAGTCAAACCACCAATATAAAGGTGGTTCGACTCGTGTTAGTAAGACAAATATAGTTTCTAGGTCTTTGCATTAAGGAAAAGTTTTTAGTCAAATGTTCAAATAGGTATTTTTATGTATTTGTTTATACCTATTATCAGTTTAATCACTAACTTTGGAACAATGCCTTAAAATTCCGATGACTGGTCGTATGGTACGACAAGTGTTCGAATTACAAGAATTCGCTGACTTGAGCATACGTGACGGGCTGCATGTTTCAGTGAATAATAAACGGACAACGGTATACAGGGAAATATTCAAAAGGACTTACAATTTCACTTGAGGCTCCAGTTCGCTCTGGCTGAATAAGTATGTCCCTACACACTTCATGCCAAAATATAGCAGCGCTTAACGCTGCTTTTGCACCAGACTACATAGAAACTCCACTTTTTTCATAGAAAAGGCGTATATAGTGGATAAAACTTCTAGATAAAATCTATACAAATAAATAAAATTGAAGTGTCTGTTTGTGATTTCAAAATAACATTTTTTTATACTAAAATGCTAAAACTATAACGAAAATGCAATTTAAAAAAATTTTGTCTGTCTGTCTGTCTGTTTGGCTGAGCTAATCTCCTAAACGGCTGGACCGATTTTGACGGGATTTTAACTGGAAGATTGCTGAAGGTCTAAGGTGTAACATAGGCTACTTTATTTTTTGAAAAATCCATTAGCGCGCGCTCCACGCGCATGCGCGCGCCGTTGCGGGAGAGCGGGATGACATTAATGTTTAAAAATGGGTTCTTTTTACTTTTTAAACGCGGGTGAAACCGCGGGGTTCAGCTAGTATCTAATAAAATAGGTCTAAAGGGATAGAACTTTAGACCTAAAAGTATAAACGCATAATAATGATTTTGATAAATGTATATCATACCTACTATTTATAATACGTGTACATATAAATAATGATATTTTTTTAAATCAATTAGATATAAGTAGTTACTTAGTAATAAGTTTGTAATAAAATTTCTAAAACACATTCTTGCTCAATTGTTTTGTGCTAAATTTCAAATCAGACCTTGACCGTCTTATGCCAATTTAATACAATCCTAACAGTTGACAGTTTTAGAAAACTGTAGGTATTGATACTACTTACACTCCATAATAATTATTAAATCAGGATATATGACTATCTTAATATCCATCTGATTTTATATCTTTAGTGGTGGTAGAGTCGTAGTGGCGGCTTCACTGCCATGTCTTTCTATAATAATGGTAATGGTAAGTTCTTGTTAGAAAGAAGAGGATAGATAAATTTGAAAGTCTACATTCATGCTCAAATCTCAACCAAAATGGTAATTCTAAATACCTTAGTGTGGTCACATATATGTCATTCTAACTTTGTTCTCAGCATCAGGGCATCTGTGATCGGAATTGTGTCTTTTAGGTCTATTTAGAGCAGTCTTTCCCAAAGTGGGCGATAACGCCCCCCTGTGGGCGCTGGAGGCCTAGAAGGGGGCGGTAAGGGGCTCAGGCACTGACGTCCATGGACGACAGTGGCCACTTATCATCAGATGGGTTGCATCCTCGTTCTCTATTGACATAACATAAAAGAAAAAAAGGTTAATTCAATTCCAGACGAGAGTAATATGATATTAAGGGTTTTAGTTTAAAAAATAGGGGGCGCTACAACATAGCTGATTTTCAAAGTGGGCGTTAGATGAAAAAGTTTGGGAACCTCTGCTCTACATTCTATTGTTACTATATCTAATATTCTGCATAGTCAGATATTCTGGGTCAAAGCGCAGTACTTCACATACCTTTTATACGTTTTTAAAAATATTCCTCACGTTCTTTCATTTTTAAATTTTCAAGGTGGTAAAACGCTTATTGGACTTTGGAATAAATCGAGAAAGACTTCTTCGAATAATACTTTATTATCACAAAGATTTATGCGACTTAGTACAATTTTTATATTTATCCAAAAAAATAAAAACGAAGTGCCTGTTTGTGACTTCAAAATAACATTTTCTTACTCAATGTACATGAAAGTATACACAATAGCTATAACAAAAATGCTATTAAAAAAATACTGTCTGTCGGAGGCAATCTTTTAAACGGCTGGACTGATTTTGACGGGACTTTAATTAGAAGATAGCTGAAGGTCTGAATTATTTACAAAATAATAACAGACACTTGAATTTCATTTATTTGTATAGATTTTTCGTGATTTATTTCCTCGGGAATCTTCGGAATGCGATATTTTTTTAAATATCGAACGCAGAAATACGTTATGAACCGATTTTTATGACCCACTGACGAATTAAGGTATATTAAGGATTCTCTTCCAAGCATGTAAAGGTTAACCAATAGATTGTGTGGTATATGATTCTGTTGTCTTTCAGACGAAGATGAGGCGACGACGTCGGGTGTCACCGACGGCGCGCCGGGCGAACAGCAGAACCGCATCATCTTCGTCAACCGCCCGCAGCCTCAGAAGTTCGCAAACAACAGGATATCCACTGCCAAATATAGGTAAATAACTTTTTGAATCTTTCAGATCATTTCAAAATACATATGATTAAGTATCTTGGAGTTTTTTGACTATGGAGCCAGAAGGTGGATAGTGCAACTTTCCAATGGGTTTACAAAGACTGAATAAAAAACTACAAAAATCTACTTACCTACTTTAAACAACTAAAATAGCCTTTTCTAATAATTAAAGTTTAATTATTTTGTCCTTTGTAAATAATAGAGAAGTTAGTTATTAATGACTATTTATTAAATATTAAGGATTATTATTAAAAAAAAGTAGGTAGTAGGGTTAGGGTAGAGTAGCATCTGTGGCCAACTTCAGGTAAAACTATCTTTTCTTTTTGTTGGCGAGGGAGAGACCTTCCAAAGGTACTCGACGCCTCGGGAGGGACGCCGGGTTGTATATGGCATTTTCCGTTTCAAACAATTTATCCATTTTTTCCCAGAATCTAAACCATTTTAACTTTATTTGCTCTTCTGTAGCCACTTGAATACTGTTTAATCAGGTCAATTAGAGAGTGTATTCTACATAACTTCTGAATTCTGACTTAAAGTTGTTACGAATATTCGCATTCACCTTCGCAAATATTCGCATAATTTTAAAACCTCGCATTCGCATTCGCAAGAAACGATGCGAATGTTTTACGAATATATTAGGGGCATTTCACGTCAAGCGGACAATCAAAAAAAATGAGGTTTTGAATTCTGTTTATATTCTGGTCAGTTATACTTTTAGTAGAGTTACAGTCCATAACGCGTCATCTAACCTTAAATCCTTAAATGATTACAAACGTGAACGTTATTTATTTTACTTTAAGAAAAATACATAAATTATAGCTTTCAAAAATTAAACAGAATATGCAAACAATTTTATAAACCAATATTATTATTTACCTACTTTAGAAGTGGAAAATAATTTAGAAGGGGATTGACTAATATCCCTAGGTATGAGCTAAATTGTTGTAAAATATGTAGAAAAGTGATCATTTTCTCTTCACTTTCAGAGACGTTTAAAAGTAAAGAAAAAAGATTGCCAAAACGGCTAGTGACAGGTGCGATAGTTTTATATTTTTTTTTATTATCTGAGGAAGGCACTATGTTGGCGCGTCGCCCGAAAACTGTAATGTGACATTACGCGTCCTACCCTGACCTGGCCCCACAACGTCCGTCTAGGGGCTTATTTAGGCCGTATGGATCGTGTATAAAGTCATAATTATTTAGACATACATATGTTACCGGCAATGTGTATAATGTAGGTATTCTATACAATGACTAGTCAATGTGTATACAATACCTGGGGCGTTTAGGCTATAAAATCAATCAAAATCAAAAATATTTTATTCAAAGTTGATTCTTTACAGAATACTTTTTGAACGTCAATAATATTTTTTCTTCTACCACCACTTTGGAAGGTGTTTAGTTATGGAGAAGAAGCGGCGCAAGAAACTCCTTAACACACATCTTTTAAAAAGACAAAAATATTGCCCTAGAACTTAATAGTATTTTGTCTTTTATAACCAGAATAATATACCTATAAGTATGTATTAACTTATCCCTAAATTTAAACAAACATGTTTGGTGAAAATTGGGAAAACGTGATATTGGAACGAGTTTGGCTAAAAATTCATAGTCTCATAGTAGCTCTTCGGGTTTTATATTGAAATTGAATGAGCTCCTCTTTAAAGTTCAATTTAGCTAAACACACTGTGAAGACGATATCACTTACCCATTCCATAGAAAAGTTGGTGACGTGAGAAGCGTTAAACGATACTATGGGAGTGCACCCGCTTCTAATTTGGGGCATGGTACTTTGATACTAGGTCCAAAATGCTTTGAGAGGATCGAGTGCGTTTATTTTTATTTAAAATACGGTGGCGGTGTTCGTAGCGGTGTGAAGTGAGATTTACGGCGCTCGTGAAACAGTCGCGTTTTGCAAGCGGGTGGATATATTCTGCATGCATGAAGGCACTCTGGAGTCGCGGAGAATCTTAATTGTGCTCCATTGAGAGATTCCAGCTCGGCGTCTTTATTTTTGAATAGCGAGACTTGTTGCACGTAGTTGACCGTGATTTAGTTGATACAAAGCACTTGTGGGCTAGCGAGCTCTTGGCACTGCTGTTGCGGTGTTTACGTTGGATTATAACTAGAATCTGGAAACGCTTGGTTATAAATACTGCCGATGTGAATTGTTTAATGTTTTACGACATGTGTTTAGGATCTCAGACAATCTGTTACATATTCTTTTACCGGTAGAAATAGCAATTGGAGTACGAATGGTCAATTGATTAGTTTTACGTCCAGATCGTATAACATACATTACAATGTCCATAGAGGCAAGGCAACGTAGAGACGCAGAGGCTCCATTGGACATTACAGGTAAAGCAAATGGTATTAATGAAGCATATCTTATTAATAACTTTTTTTAGGAAACAAATGCACATACTTATAAAATGTATTCATATTCAATTATTGCAATAACTGTAAAACATACACGGGCGTTTATAAAAAAGTTTTCGGTATCTTGTGAAATACCTATCACTTCGCACTTTTTTAACTGGCTAACCATTTAAATTTTGGATAAAATACTCTTGTCTATCAGTAGGTCATTAAATGGTTGATGACACAATTTATAAGTGTGGGCAAGTTACGAACTTATATCGCAAAACTAAATCAAATATTGCAACTAGAACCACAACTCCCGTGAGTTGTGGTGTCAATGTCATTTGCCGGTCCCTAGCCGCGTGACCTATTTTATATTGAATAGATACACTTAAGCTCACGTATGGGATTAACTTTTAATGTAAATGAGCGCTTTACTCGAGAACATTAAGGTTAAATATCGTTTGCGGCAGCGGACTGAATAATTTACCCCATTATGAGTATCCATTCAATTAAGAGCCCTGACTTCGGAGGCGCCTATTATGAATATTTGAATGGAAACAGATAACTCCATTAGCACGGTCACGAATCTAAATAGATTAATATATACTAATATTATTGACATTAATTCGCCAGATGGATATATAATTTATGTATGACAAAAGCTACTAGTTGTGTTATTGGTATGGGTTATATTTTTTACATAAAAATTGCAAATATTGCTCTTTGGTCGTAATAGATGCCAAATGAAACAGTCCGTTTTTATGTAACTAACATAAGCGTAATCTAAAGTAACTAAAGTTAGTAAATACCCTCTAAATCCCTAAGATCGGTATGAAGTAGCGCATGAACCAAAAATACGATGGAATATAATATACCCACTTATACAAATACATGTTAGGTATTCTTACCCGGTTACTATACTTTGATGGAATATACCTATAGCCTGTAACACATACTATAGATATATTCAATCTACTATAACATGTATCTTTATCTTATTTGAAAATCTAGGTCTTGCTCACGAGATCTCTTAGGTTACGTAGAAAAGGTTTTGCATGAAATTTACTATATAAATAACATATTTAGGAAAGAGAACTATTCTAAAATTCTAAACAAAAGAAGCAAAAGAAAACTAAAGTTCTTTCGAATATTCACCCAAAGACATTTGTTAACTTATGTTTTTGAAGTTAATTTTCCCAACACTAAATGTATTTCATTGCTAGTCCAACAATCTAGCTTCAGTGATATTTAATTAAGAAAATTTTAAGATGAAGGAGAATAGTAGAGACGAACGCAAAGTGTCAAGGAATTTAATTATAACGATCATTGATTCCATTACGGGCGGTAAACAGAGCTCCGAGCTGTTTCATTTACTCGTACATCTAGAAAGTTTTATTGCCAGAGCACCATCTATCTATACAAATACATAAAATTGATGTGTCTGTTTGTGATTTCAAAAAAACATGTTCTTACTTAATGCATATGAAAGTTAACACGATACCTATAACGAAAATGCAATTAATTTTTTTTTTGTATGTCTGTCTGTTTGATAGAGCTTATCTTATAAATGGCTGGGCCGATTTTGATGGGACTTTAACTGGAAGATAGCTGCAGGTCTAAGGCTTAACATAGGCTTCTTTAATTTTTTGAAAAATCCATTAGCGAGCGTTCCAATCGCATGCGCGCGCTGTCGCGGGAAAACAGGGTGACTTTTATGTTTAAATATGCATTATTTTATTACTTTTAAACGCGGGTGAAACCGCGGGGTGCAGCTAGTTTTAAATAAAATCAGAGATATTTCTCTATGTATCTATACTGATTCTTCGTCAATCTTTCCTCGACCTGTTTCTTGTCGGTATCTTTAAACAGATAATTGATGAGGTCATAGACCACCCCTTTTAGTTTTGCATTTTTTATATATGCCGTAGTATCGTATATTTT
>DWPV01006092.1:0-11808 GCA_018251915.1 Urbanus proteus proteus
TTACTATGTCCACCGAGTTTCCCCACAATAAGAGGCCGTATAACAGCACTGATGAGACATATCCATGGTACGCACTAATAGCTGCTTCCGTGGATACCATAAGTCTTATTCTTTTTATAGCGAACACAAACCTATCTAATTTGTCACAAACATATTCAATGTGTCCTTTCCAATTACAGTTTTTGTCAATTATAATTCCTAGAAATTTGGTTTTCTCTACTTCTTCTATTGGAGTATTGTCATGAACTATATTCAAGTCAAAATACCTTTTACTATACGTATGAAATTGCATAATTTTGGTTTTATTAACGTTTATTTTTAAATTATTATTTTTAAGCCATTTAGTAATATTGTCAATTGTTATATTAATTTCTTTTTCATAAGTATTTTTATTTTTGCATTTAATTACTACTGTAGTGTCATCAGCGAACAAGATAGTTTTATGGTTAGTAGCATTTGAGATGTCATTTATATAAATAAGGAACAAGAAAGGTCCCAAGACACTACCTTGAGGTACTCCAAATTTATTAGTTAGAAACATTGACCTTGTTTTAATTTTCCTTTTGTTATTATTATTTTCAAAATTATTAATTTCAACGCATTGTTCTCGATTGTTAAGGTAACTTCTGATCCAGTCATTAGCTTTTCCTCTAATGCCGTATTTTTCAAGTTTATAGATGAGCAGATTATGATCAACAAAATCAAACGCTTTGGTCATATCTAATAGCACGGCTGTTACCGGCGTACCTTCATCAATAGATTCTGTGATATATTTTATTAAGTTAAAACATGCAAGTGACGTGGTACTATTTTTTCTAAATCCAAATTGTTCTGGTTTGAGTATTTTATGTCTTGTAACAAAGTCATAGAGTCTTTCTAACATAATTTTTTCGAATATTTTAGAAAATACTGGAATCAGTGTAATTGGGCGGTAGTTGTTCAAGTCTGTTTTATCTCCGGTTTTAAAAAGTGGTTTAACAATTGATTTTTTTAACATGTCAGGGAATCGTCCTTCCTCAAATGAAATATTTATTATATGACTCAGAGGTTTACAGATAGATTTTGCACAAAGTTTAATAAATTTTGTATTTATGTCGTCAATTCCTGATGCACTGGTGTTTTTAAGATTAATAATTATTTTAAAGACTTCGCTTGGATCTGTCGGTTGTAAAAAAATTGTATAGCAATTATTACTATTTATTGTGGAATTTATATAATCAGTTTTAAAATCAAATTTATTTTTATTTGTCATATTTATATAAAAATTATTAAATAATTCACATATTTCAATTGTTTTTGTAAATACTTTGTCATTATCAATTATTTTATTTATGTCTATGTTTGATTCTTCGTTGCCAATATTTTTGTATAGTTATAATATTTAACGCTTTAATTGTATTGAGTATGTACGGCACAAATTGAAACAATTATTGGTCTTAAATCAAAATAAAAACTATCATGACGACATTTTATAATACAGTAAGAATATTTTTGTAGACTATGCAAGTATATGCAAACTATAAATGAATCAAGCATCGACTTCTCTTAAAATTTAATAATAGAGCCCGTTTAAAATTCGTCTATTAGATAAAATGTTGCATGTAACCAAAAGTGTTCTACCCTGCATCGGGGTGTCAATTAGGCAGTTGAGGGAGGCTCCACGTGACGTCACTCATCTGCATCACAACCACGGCTGATGCAAATTTAAATACACTTCTTTTTCACAGCGCTCATTTTTCCCCTAGCGTCAGATGTTGCTACCAAACAAGAACGTGGCGTATACTAATGGAGATTACTTTTTCATTTGTTTACCTGAAGATTTTTTTGGCTATTAGGCTGTTCTTGTGGTTTAGCTCCGACAGTCATAACTTTGTTGCGCAAGCTTTTCGAAAACAATAAGTCTGTATGTATCAAAGATTTTTGTATGGAATGTTTATTTTCTACGGATTTGATAGTAATGTTTTCATGCACGACCCAGATGGCGAGCCGGATGGCGCAATGGTTAATACGCCGGACCGCTAATCCGAGGGTCCTGGGTTCGATTCCCAGCGAGGCGGAAATCTGAATAATGAGTTTATATGGCACCCATGACATCCTCCCACCCACGAATCCTAGTGTGGCTATGAGTGTAAAGTGTGTTATTTTTATTTATTGGATATTACTGAATTCAATTCGTATTTTTTTAAATATTTATTATATTTATTAATTCACTTAACTTAGGCACTTAATGAAATTAAATAGTAATATGCATGGTACAGAAACTAAACATATTCAATAAATTATAAAATATTACACTCTTGAAAATTATTTTATTCCTTAACAATATATAACGTCATGGAATTACACGTTCTTATCTCACACCCCTTGCATTCCAAAATAACTGTATCTGAATATTAAGTTAAAGGCCCAAGTAAATAAATTCAAACATTTAGATCTCAGAAGTTATAATTAAAACTTCCCCAATTTAATACAAGTCTCGAAATATTCTAACACGTGAGGCGACTGCAAATGTATTGTTAATAGATAAATTGAATTCGCGTTACGTCTTTTATAATACGAATGCCGATTAGACGCATAATGTATTCATTCATTCAATTACATGAATGGGAATGTAGTTCACTCAATGACGAAGAAATTAGAAATTATGCAACGTGAACACATTACTTCACGAAACTAATTGTGAAAATAATAAAAGGTTTCGTTAAAAAAATGTTTAAATTCGTGGGAATTTAACGGCGTGTAATGAGTACCGTAAAAAATCCCTTTACTGTTCAATATTGTAAGGGACATGATTAAGTTTGGGGCTTAATATCCGGCGGGAAGGCAAGACATAAAATGCAGTTCGGTGGATCAATAGGGCTGCCCCATAGATGGTGTGCGTTAGTTTTATGCAACTGTGATCTTATGCGTAAACAGTTATTACCTGTACCTACTGCACCTTCATCGTACAATTTTAATGAAAATACTTTAAAATGCAAAACTAGTAAGTATTGAAAGTCAATCTTAAGAATTATAAATATCTTAACGAAGCCATGGTCCGGGTTATAAAATATACGTGTCCCAAATTATACAATTTCTGACAAATAAAAATATACCATTTTTAGTATACCTACCTATCTAAGTTCTTACTGGTATTCTTTACTTAACTACGTCATGTTTGACTTCAGAACTTTATGCTAATATCATTCACCTACTCATGATACTTGAATAATGTGGCATCTTTTAATTTGCTACAACCCTACTAATAAGCCACACCGACTCAGAAGCGAATAGACATTGTAACAGTAGGGTAGCGGCACCAATACAATACATTGCAATTTTCCGGACCACAATCAAAATAACGCATTTTGCACCTTATGTCCATACTTGAATGGCCGGTATACATCTCGAAATTAAATACCATAGTGTAGTTAGCAAGGGAGGGACTTGAACGTGTGTATGACGTTATAAAATAAAATTGAAGCCACAAGGGCGCTCCACACGGATCTAATTAAATGATAACTGAGATCTAAGATTAATGTCCTGTGTAGAGATCACAGACTAGAATCCTTAATGTTTTGCATTCACGTCTAGGCATACTCATTAAATTCAAACGTGAATGCGTATTCGCTAAATTAAGACTAATTTAATTATATTTAAAATGTCATCCATTACATTCAGGTATGTCTATTTCATTAAAAACATAAAAGGAGAAAAATTACCCTCTTTCTGTATTCGTTCTTACTTAGCTTGTAATTAATATGACGATGTCATTAGCGTAATTAAATTTGTCTCTTTTGCCTTTTTATGAGAATAATTAAAGAGGTAAAATGACCTTCGTCGTTTCGGCACTTAGAATAACAAAACTAATTACTTTTTACTTTAATTTACAAAAAAAATATATAAAATAATTATCTTGAAATGATTTAATTTATCTAAGTTCTTATGATTTAGCTATTGCAGTGCAATTTTGTTTTTTTCATGCTGTACGTAACTAATCTTGTCGGTCTTTACAAGCAGACCTAAAGATATGACTAAACAATGACCTACATATTAAATCTGGCTGTATTGTTTATGTTTTATGTCATTGTCTATGTCTGTGACCATAGCATAGCACTTCAATAAAACTTAATCTAATGTATTTGTTGCATAGACTTGACTGTATTTTAGTAATTATTTTTTTATAAACGTATGTCATCTATTAAGCCATCTTATGAAATTGTTAAAAGTAGTTTAGTAAAAAATCTAGATAGCAACACTTCTACGGTATAAGAATAAAGAACTGCGAGAATTGAGGATATCTTCATCGCGCTTACACAGACATCCGCACGTAACTTAGCGCTTTATTTAAACGCATCAGTTAAGGCAATGCATGCATGCGTGCAGAGGATAATTTATTCTACCCATAATATTTAGCAACTCACAACTACAAATTTGTATAATGACACAGCAGCTTAGTAAAGCAAAGCATACGTCCCCAACACACCCACGATACTCAACAAAGTAATGATAAATTTATGTGACTTTCTTTCTCACGACACTTAACTCGCAGTTAGAATAATCTTTATTTATTCTGCGGTTCAATAGCAAAGCCAAACTTAATGGAGTGTAATCCCGATTTCGTATTAACACCACAATAATGATTGGGGGACGCCGGATGCAATGGCGTCATGCCACTTGTATGTAAGCGCTCTAGAAAACGAAACTCGGTCGGGACAAAAATGTAGGTACTTGTAAATTTGGACGGCACTAGAAGCAAACGATAAGGTCAGTGATTTCTATAAAAAAATCGAGCGATTACAAATAGATATTAACTGAAAAATGTAGGCAGTGACAGACGTAGTTTTGGTACCTACATTTATACTGTTTAGTGTTATATTGTTTAGTACCTACACTGCTAAAACAAATATTTTTAACCCTATGAAAGAACAAGGAATAACGACATTACAAATCTCTACAATGTGTTTAAATGTAACTTTTGTACCTAGTTGTAGAACCCTTCTTGATTCCTTATCATTTATTATGCTTTACACACTTTATCAAAGCGCTTTTTAGCATTCTGATTTCATGCTTGTTATAAAGCGCAAAAATTACTATAGATAATAATTGACCTATTATTATAAGCTCCCACCAAAGCAGTCCCAACCAAGTACTAAAAGTTCGATCCCTTATAATTAGCATAGTTATTGCGTCACGAACAGTTTACATTTAATCTAATTCTTGGCTGTTGTCCGCAACGTATCATTTAAATCCAGGCGAGTGCGCCACGCGACCCACACGCGGCGTCCGTGGGTTATCTCGATATGCGCGTGCGCATGACACCGAGGGCTGTAATGACCGCACTTATGATTTTGCATGCCCTAAAAGGGCAAATCCGATTGTGGGACCGATTGTGTATTGAGATTTCATAAAAATATATACAGTGTGTTACGTTAAACTTCATTTTCACAAGTGTTTAAATAAAAACAAGCGGTACGTATCCGCTCCCGACGTATGTCTCCCACGTATGGACATCATAATAATAGTATAATAGGCTAATAGTACAATATTTAATGACGCGGCATTTTATTTTAGCAAGATTCACTTAAATTAACATAATTCCTATATAGTTCTGTATAGTGATAATGATTTGCTGAATGAAGGAACAAACGATATAAAAATACTGCTGCACTGTAGAGATATTTTATATTTGCGGATCTCCTGCAAACTCATTTATATACATAGGTATCTACTTAGTGAGAGAACATGTCAAATATTTTAGTTATTTATTTATAGTTATATCGTTCCAGCTTGACTCTGGGATAGTAACCCATCTGTAATGAACTTCCGGTTCCATTTAGGGATATTAGGATAGGTTACCTTTACCAGTTAATTAAATTCTCATGTGCGGAAGTGTCTAATAAAGGGTATATAGGCTATACCTATTCAGTGCACCCACGCTGCCCCTATTACCTAGCGTCTCATGTATGCTCCATATTTAGTCTGTAGAGAATCTATCTATTAATTAATGTTTGTCTATGCGTTGTATTAATCTATGTTCGATGTCTATGTTCATCTTTTTTTTCTCTATGTATTTGTGATTGTCTTTGAATTTTAATAGAAGAGTGTGTTGTCTTTCTTCACATACGTAAAGGTTATGAGCTAAACGAATTTTCTCCCTCTGTTACTTGCATAAGACAATTGGAATCGCCAATAATAGCAAAAGTAAAAGTCAATCAAACAACAATCGCAGGCGGCTATATCTCGCAGTTCTCACAATAACCCCCGCCTTGAATACCAGCGTAGCGCATCGCTCATTTGTACTCCGACATTTTAATAATCGCATTTTTATACATGTTGCGGAGAATCTTGTAAATGGGACAGCTGGAGAAATGTTTGTTGAGAAATATTTCTAAAAGAATATCGGATTCAATTCTTATATTTTTATAATCATAATTACATAACACATTTCTAATGTGTTTCTTTTCGATTATATTAACTAATATTGAAAAAAATTACGATTATTATAAGTCTTATTTATTGTCTGTCTAAACAATTGTAGTTAAAATATCAATGAACATTCTCCCAGAATTCAATTTATAATTTTGTGGTTATTATTATCTACTTTTGTTAGTAAGTACATTTACAATATTAACACTATATCTATTGTGGTTTTATGGCATCTACCTATTAAAATACAGTATTATTTTCATAAATGAGAATATATACTATACAAAAAATAGTATTATTAATATGTACCTATACAAGGATAGCAAGTAGACGATTCAAAAAATGTCGGATAAGCAACAATACTACAACATACATCGGCCCGCATCCAGGGATGAGTGCCGTGTCTTTAGAATTTTAATTAAATTGTTCATTGGCTCAATTAAATCGATTATTAAAACCAAAGCAAGTCATTGGCAATATTACAATTGTTTTAATGCATGTTTGATATTACCTACCGTAGAATATACCTATGCATGTAGAGATATAGAGTAGAGTAGAGATGTACAGTAGAGATGCATAATTATCAAAAATCAATCAAATGAGATGGTAAAACTATTTGATTTTATTTACACAAATATTATATAAAGGTTGAATTTCAAACCACTCTACTATCACATCTTTTTACCTGTAAGTAAGGACATAGATATAATAAATGCCTAAAATACTCGCTTCGCAGTTCGTTATATTTTCAACAACTAACTTACAATATGATTAAAAATATTGACATTCCACTTACGATACAGACAGCCTAGCATTATTACATTTCCTACCTAGTTAATAGGAAACATTGAAGAGGTCTTTAATTTTCCACTTTACAGGCAATTACAGAGTATATTCCATAGCAAGAAGCGGAAATAGTCAAAGTTGCATTATTACTTGCGGGGTGTGTTGGCGGTTCCATGAAATTGGCTCCTAGCTACTGGTTATTACGGGAATCAAATTATAGACTCTTTACCGACTGCGGTTTCAATGCTTCACTGAATGTCCTACAACATGGACAACGTCCACTAATAAGCATAGACACCTAATAAGGGGACGAAGCGTATTCCAACAATACAATCACACAAGGCAGCAACAGAAAAAGGGCAAGCAGTTACACGTCGCATCGCTGCAGCCTCTTTTAACTACGTTGTGTGAATCGTTAACTACAAGAACTTGCCAGCGATAGCATGATCGGTTTTTCTTGCGCTGTGTCTCTAGTGGTTATTATCGGTGCTATAGATATAGTGGATACGGATAATAAGTATTGATATAATCCACACTAGATTTAGACGGTAAAATATGCCCATGTGAATGTTTCTAACTCCCTATACATTTTATGCACATACAGTTACAGTGTGATTGTGGCCGTGTAAATACTTAGATGCGTATCACAAAAGTCGGGTAAGGAAAAAATATTTGTGTTGTTATTCAAAGTTTTTACTATCTTACCGCATTGATGACAGACTTATCCGTATAAAAACATTCACCTGTTGGGAGTCTAATTAGTTACTTGTAGGACGACTTTTGCAACAATGTAAATTGAACTATTAAGTTAATAAGTCTTAATAGAAATAAATGTTATAATAAATACTTGAAACTGTTATAGAGTTTCAAACTAATGAAATTTCTGTCATTCAAATGGGGGTGTTACGATAAAGTCCCACAATTTATAATACTTTTATCGATATCTACTTTAATTATGCGATATCATTATTATTATGAATTAACATTTTTTTGATTTCGACAATGAAATATCAGAAATCGACCCACATATCTTATTCATAATATACCTACCGTAATATGCAAATGGTGTTTTAAGTCTACCAATTCGCATTCGATCACCGTAAACTTATTCGCGGAGATTCTATGTTACCAGTGGGACAATAATAGATTGAAGATTTGAAACAAGGCGTTAGTTTCTCTAGAAGCTACATGAGTCAGTGGGCATAATATAAATTAAGGACAATTAGCGAGGGCTATAAATTGCTATTATATCATTGCCCGCAGCGTCGGCTCCCGAGGGCGTCATCGATGCTTAATTTACTGCTTTTCTTAATCGAACGTACGTAGGTACCTACTCATATATCTAATGAATGAACGATCACTTAAATATCGAAACTGGAAGTCAAATTTGCATGTACAAAACAGGCGTTACACTTTTAGGGCGGACATTATAACCTTTATTTATTTTTATTTATAAATAAATAGGCAATGAAACCAAAGATAAATATGAAATGAGTTTACTCCCTTCTCTTTTCTCTGTCAACTGATGGATTTATTTAACAAGAAAATATTAATCCAATATTTATTCTCGCATGGTGTATGGGTGATCTGGGATTCTGTGATTTCTTACCGACTGCATTGTTTTAAATAAAAATATATTATTATAGTTACCTACTATATAAATGTACATACGTAGCTATATAAATATAAATAAACACTAGTCTGCAAAAGGGCTCTACCTCTTCGTTATAACTTAAACTGTTTCGAAAGCAATAAATCACGTTTGTAATGAAACGTAGCTGGTAACACGGCTAATTTAAAAGCTATAAATAATACTTATTCTTCTATTACCATGTGTCAATGCGATGTAAGTGTCCCAAACTCTTTCGGAGCATATGTTCGCAAGGAAAGTTTTAAGTACGGAGCAATGCGATCAATCACCAACAATGGCGGAGCTTGCCCCCTCGAGGAAAAAAGTTGAACGGGTGTAGCTGATTTATTGGCGTAGTTGGAATTATCGCAATTTGCAATTCTTGCCGCGGCGGGCTACAAACTTGCCGATAACAAGTTGCGACTTAACGCATTCTTTGTGTTGCTTGTTGTTGAAGTTTAGAAATTTTGTCACACAGATTTGTTTAACGTTAACCGATCCAATTGAGCATTTATTTGCACTAAAGGATAGGTATTCGGAACATAAATAGGTAAGTAATTTTAAAACTTAAGTTTGTAAATTAGACATAGTATTAAAATACTCGATTTTCTATTTGAACAGCATACAAATATTTTAGACCCAAGAATAGAAGCAATTGCAGCAATTACCGCACATCAGGTGACTTGTATGTCCGTTTGCCACAATGCCTAATAAATAGAAAAGCTCTGTAAATACATAGGTACACAAGATCTACAAATGTAGTTATACCGCTATATCATGCACCAGAGCCTAAGGCAACCTCCAAATGATACCCGTGGGACCTTTAGACCCCGACTAGTCAGCTAACGCACCGAACATTTTTCTCTAACTTTAACACTTGCTAAACTGCAATCTTTCTTCGAGAACTGTGTTTTGTGAAAACTTTAACGATTTATAAACGTACTTAATTGTTTTTTTTTATGTTTTATGTATTGAATATGTACAGGATTAGTACCTAACGAATTATTTACATTTGTAGTCTCGGCCAAAGAACGAAGCCGAACTATAATTAAACGGGAACGCATTTTTTTATTAATATTTATTAATCTGTGACTGTTCTAACACACAACAAAGCAAAAAGTAAAGTGATAAAACCGCTAGAAATGCGCTGCTGTCAGTTTTAACTGAATATATTTGCAATATATTTAGGTTAAGTACGTCACCCTATAGGTCACGTGATATACAGATAAAGGGAAATCAACACCTTTTCATTTACCCCAACCTAATCTAAGCTCGCCACAAACGGACATCCCATACGAAGTTTTGTCGTAATCATCTACACTACAACCCTTAACAACCCATGAACAGTCGTCAAGAAACATTATACCCAATGTTACACTGAGGGCCTATATGACCGTATACCGATTACGTTAAAGTTAACCCTGTCGTTACCGACCTTATTTGTGGTTCCACGGCTATGAGTGCTTAAGATAAGGGCTATTTCAGACTAGGATTAATAATATGCAGAGTAACAAATAATGTCTATTTTGAGAACAGATTTTAATGAATTGGTAAATTTCGTGAAAATAGCAATGAGAGTAGAAATTTTCGTTATTTTAAAATGTGTCTGAAATTTTCCTTATTCTTACCTTCCATTTTCGAAAATTTACAGTTTCGTTAAATACTTACTTATAGTCATATTCTGAAAAGTAAACAGAATAATTTACTAGATATCTAGACTATAGGAAAACAAACGTGTAATTATTTAACCAGGTTTATGGGGAAGGTAATTTATGCTTAAAAGTAAAAAAGATACCTATTTATTCAGATGCTTAGGTACACAGTAAAGCTCAACAGTAGGTAAAATACAACACTGCTTTATAGTAAGAAACAACAGAAAAGTTGGTTAAATAGATACCCATTATTTTAATCTATGTAGATTAGACACTAAGATACTCCGTAAATGATAGTAACCGAATCGTACCCCAACCCCAACAGTAGTTTGAAACTAGTGAACTCGGAATGAAAAGCGCTTTAGATGGTCGCTTTGTGACTCTCTGTCGGCTATTTGTCGTATATTGGGCCGTTAGGCACGGACAGTCAGCGTCGATTATGGTATCCGGTTAAGGGATAGCTTAATGTCTGTATCTGTAACTCTATAGACTGTAGTATTGCCCCATGTTTTTCTAAAAGAATGTTACTTAAATCATTTTTAGGTATAGGTACTGGTACTAGATAATTTTAATGTAAACAAAATGATCGTGATTCATAAGTTTGAGCTCCATAAAAGCTTAATATACCCAACTATTCTATTGCAATATGTTTAAACTTTAAAGTGTCATCGCTTATTTACTTATGACAAATTATACCTTTATTAATATTAAGCCTTCTTGGGATTCTCCTAAGAGGCAGCGATTTGGATTCTTTGTTTAATCTTTAATTTACGTCACTTTTGTTTGTTTTATTTTTATTTTAGTTTGAATTTGTATAGGTTTAAGGGGTGTTCTTTTGGTTATTTTTAAAAATTGTAAAATGTTACAACAGTTAACATATTGTTGTTAGTAATGTTGACAAATTTATTAATTCATATAGAGATCCCAAATTACACTAATTTTAGGCATTTGGTAAGACCAACAAGCACAACGTCTTCTCAACTATTATTATTAAGTTTACTTACCATACACGTTTAACCTGCATATTTTTGTACCATCCTGGGTATCAATGATCAAACATGCATAACTTTAGCTCCTAAAAATTAAAATTGAGTTGATGCAATAAATGAATGAACATATTAACCACTAGATGATCCCCGTGGTTTCACCAGTTTTTGAAAAGTAAATCAATAAACATGTCGCGAGATTGACACGGTGATAAAAAAAATGTATCTCACGGGAACCGCACATTCTCCTGGGATAAAAAGTAGCCTACATGTTATTCCAGTCTAATGTCTATGTCTACACCAAATTTCATCCAGATCCATTCAGCCGTTCTTAAGTTATAGAGTA
>DWPV01006093.1:0-11806 GCA_018251915.1 Urbanus proteus proteus
GGCACAATGATGATATACTCCAGATAATAAACAAACGTTACTAACTGAGGGTCAACATTAGCGGTGGCTTCATCCATGACGAGGATCTTGTTGGAGCGCAGGATGGCGCGCGCCAGACACACCAGCTGCCGCTGACCCACGGAGAAGTTGGACCCGCCTTCAGACACCTTCATGTCTAGCGCTGTTATAGACTCTTTTAGTTCCACCTGCAAGTGTTAAGAATTGATTTGTATTTGTTCATCTGTCTTCCTTTTAATATCCAGTGCGAGTAGGTCGCGTGAAATTGGCATCACTCCAATTGCACTTCAATAAATTTCCTTTTTTCCTGTGAATGTTGTTAGAGAAACTAAGAACAATACCCAAGATTGCAGTACCATGGTGTGCAGTAGTGGCTTTACCGTCAAAATTGAAGAAGCTGCCTGTTGTCGCAACGCAGAAATTTGTGGCATGCAGAGCATCGTGTTTTCAAGCGTTTAATATGACAAGTTTGGTAGATTAAAGTTTTTATCAATATCAACAGTCATCATTGTCTTCGATAGGCATAATTGCAGAAACTATATATCAATTCATATTATACGAGTATAGTACTGTACCTGTTCCAAAGCTCTCCAAATATCATCGTCCGAGTAGTGATTGAACGGGTCCAAGTTATATCGTAGGGTGGCCGAAAACAACACAGGCTCTTGTGGAATTATTGAAATTTTTGATCGCAATTCCTGCAAGTAGTGTAAATAATAACAATTTTACAAGGTCTTTATTTTAACAGGAAACTAAACTATAAAATATCAAGAGAATTGTAATATAATGCATGTTTTGTTTTTGTAATACCTACATATTAGTATCTGATAATTAATCTAGTCGTACTTTTATCTAGCAATTAATCTAAATATTTATAACGACAAATAATTTGCTATACAGGACTTGAGTGCTAGAAAAACGATCAATAGTAACTAATAGGAAATTTACCGTTTTTGCTATTCCCCGAGTATCAATGTCATCTATTTTGATGCTACCATCAATATTGGACAATCGAAATAGTGCCGATATCAGTGAAGATTTTCCAGCGCCGGTTCTTCCAACCACACCCACCTATGTTAAGAAAAATATAAAAATAATATTATTGCGTACAATTTTATTATGACATTCTTTACAAATGATTACACGGGGGAGAGTCAAGGTATAGGAATATCAACACAGTCATCACGGGTCAATGCACCTATAACCGACCACCACCATCACCACCCATCATCCCGTCACCATCAGATAAACTGCATAATTGTTTGATAATTCAATTTTATACTCAATCTAACTATTATTTGAACCACGTAAAGAAGAAAACATAAAACCAATGATTGAATACATCTTTAGCGAGGTATTGTACATAAATCTTTTTGTAAGTACGCGTTCTTTTCAGTAAAAGCGAAAATGGAGGCGCTTCAAATGCAAGCGAAATTGAAAAGCTACGTCATACAGCTTTTTATATGACGGGAGTGAAGCGGATAAGTTGTGTAATAGTTTTAAATTCTTATATTCACTTCGTCAGACTTTGCTGGTAAAAGTAAGGGGCTCGTGATCCGAAGCATTTGTCTTTTTAATGGATGTTATGAAATGTATTATATTATAATGTTCCTATAATTTAAGTACAAGTACATTATTTAAATCACATTTTTTTTTAATAGAATCAAAACTGCCGTTTTTATAGTTGGTACTGTGTTTATTTGAATGATATCAAAAGAATTATGTAAGTTTTTCTCGGTATATTTATGCGGTAAATCTTAAAAATGCCAGAACCAATGTTTTCAGGGTATTCTAAAGGAGGTATATTGTACTTTGATAATTAAAAAAGGACTAAATATACAATTTTAATTTCGTGTATAACTATTTATAGCACGTCAACAGAATCGTTGGTAAAACCTTGTTATCAATACTAATATATAGTACATCGTAAATCATTTACATCTGTACGAAAATAAATCGCTTACATAACTGAACAACGAAGCTCTTCCAAACTGGAAACATTTTTGTAGGCCTTCAGAGGTGGCGGTTTGGCGTATAGCGTTAAATTACATAAGCCCTACATTTCGGCACAAGAATTTCTCCACACTAACGATTCATTGCCTACATTCTTAAAGAAATGTTAAATAAAAACCATACTTCATTTTATGAAAGTATTGTTCATCATATGAAAGGCATATGTATATCTGCGTCATCATAGCATTTTTTTTTTAATATTAATAACATTAAAGCTAGTCAATAAATTGCAAACAAAAAAACAACAAAAAAGGGAAAAACCGTTGACGGACGAACAAGAAACAAGTACTAAACTATTTGTCTTGAAGAAAACGGCTGATTTTTGTCTTGGCCTATTATTAAAATTGTGATGATTATATCCAATGGATGTGAACATTTTACGTTTTAGATTTCCCAAATAGTATTAAGTAGAACTCTCCTACTAGTCGGATTTCACTTGGATTAAAAGTTTACACTACCACTAATCTCATTAAAAGTTTCCCAAACTTACCTTCCAGCCGTTCTCGATAGTGAAGTTAAGATTTTTGAGCACCGGCGGGTCCTCTTCCGCATACTTCATGTAAACACCCTCGAACTTCACGTGGCCCTTTTCTGGCCAGGTTGCTGGCGGCTTAGTGGCTGTAAGGGTTATATGTGATTATACTCTTTCTAGAAATAAAACACACACGTAGGTACACACACACACAAAGTAGGTAGGTACTATATGACGTAGACCCAGAATAACCATTTTTCCTTAACAATCGATACCTATTCTTACATGATAAATAAATATTCTAATATGGAAGGAGATAAAAATAGAGCAAAGGTTTACGAGGTCAGTATCATGACTTCTAAACATACTTAAAACCTACAACAAGTACATGAATCTTTTTCAATATTTTCTGCTCTGTCACTTTCTGTAGGAAACCGCAAGTCTCTAAAGTTGTACAAAATTCATTTAACTTATAAACTGATTCGAAGAAAACCATAACAGATTATGCGTGTTACATTAAATTATATGTCATGAGAATTTTTCTTTTTAATGTTGGTATCTATTAAATTTACCTGCATTAATATTTTTATGATACTTGTGTATATAATTTTATCTGAGGACAATTTTTCGCGCAGTTGTATTATCATTTTTAAGGCCATCGTACGTTTAATCTGCACGGATTATTATAGTTTACTGGATCTTAAAGTGATAAATCGGCTTTGTGATCGTCAATAACATCCATTCAATCAATAAACACAAATAATCTTATAAAAAAGAAAAAATCAAAAGTAGTTCAAAAATAAAGTAGGTAAATAAAAAAACAAAAAAAAATGCAATCGATTTTATAGAGAATCTAAAGGAAGATAAAGGACAAGCATGAAAATCTTTAAAATAAAAAGAGCTACAAACTTAGAGGGCAAATTCAATGATAAAATTATTCAATGTCTTGAATTGACGATTTTCCTTGATCTAGAAAAATCCATCTAAGACCATCGTCCACGTCCACCTATAATTGCATTTTGGGTCTTAAAATTTTCACTTTTCACGTCCTTCGTATAATATATGTGGTCCTCTGGCGGCACAGAAATATACTTGTAAAAGTGCCAATCATATGCCCACTACCATTTGTATCAGCGTCGTCATCATCATCTACTAGCTCACCACTAGCCCCACCGACTGTACTGGGATCATTACCATCACCGCCATCTGCAGCAGCATCGTCAGCACCATCGCCTGTCTCACTGCCCCCACCGGCATCAGTATCATCACATGCGTCATGTGTACTCACGTCCTTCGTGCATGTGTTCCTCGGGCGGCAGCGCGGTGTACTCGAGCACGCGCTCCACCGACGTCATCTGGCCGAGCAGGTCGCCCGTCATGCGCGCCGCCATCTGCAGCAGCATCGTCAGCACCATCGACTGGCTCACGGCCAGCCCCACTGACCCCACCGGGATCAACTCACCTGTAAATGGTACTCGATTGAGAACGACCATAACCTAGATTTTAATTTTTGTTCTCATTTCTACAGAGATATACACGTGGAACGATTTTGGCAGCTATAGTAGTCACGAAACAACGTGAATGATTTATTCAAGAAATTGTTATGAGCATCATCATAAACTCTTCCCCTTTTACGTGAACTATTATATGAAAAGTTGATGAACATCAGTCAAAATAATTTGTCAAAACATCAACATATCGAATCATTTAAAAAAATCCCGTAGGTCCTCTCCACCCCTAAGAATAAAGATAAGTCATCTAAGAACAAGTTCAGGCTGACCATTTACTGATTGGTAGACTTAACGAATCTTTAAGAAATTGTGAAGAAATCTAAGGCATTATATGAGCAGACTTTTTTATTTATCTTAATTATTATCATTTAAAGGTTTACTTACCAAAATCAATGAAGAGGAAGATAAGTATAATACATGCAAGATATGTTAAGCAAATCATATCTAAATACAATCCAAACGCCGAGGAACCTCCTAAAAATGTATAGAAGGCACTTGTATTTTGATCCTGAAATTAAAAGTTATTTAATTAACGCTTATTGTTGCATTAGATTATTTTTTTCTCCAAATTTGCAATTTTGACTATGCTAAGTAGATTTGTGTTTTGTTTTCAACGCACAAGTGTGGGCATTTCAACCATATGTTAATTATAATCACTTTTAAATTTGAACTTTATTTTAACATACAAAATTTAAAATGAAATATCAATATTTACTTGTGCTTCATCGAACTGGTGCAACAGTCTTGTCTGTGCTTTCGCGCTCCTGATGGTCGACAGGCCAGATATCGTTGAGTTGATCATATTAAACACTGGACTCTTTGCTGAAAACAAACAAACAAGTTACAAGACCACACTGATTTGTATTGGTCTTATCTTTAATTTATTTCATCATTCATTATCATTGTTTTGATCAAAGACGTTTTAATATCTTTAGTCACAATCATATTCATTTAATTATATTAAATTGATACTTGATGACATAATCGTTTTAGCATAGTACTTAGTTTTTCTTTATGATTTGACTAATGATTCACTTTTGAATCCAAACTGTTGATTGCTAACGTCTTAGAAAACCATGGACATCATAATAATAAAAACAAAGTTATGGTCCAAGCATCCCATTTTCGAAATCTATTAGTATTACAAACAATTTAGTATTATAGTCGAATTGATTATAATTTGGTACTCACTTGTGCCTTCCAATCTCTTCACGGCTTGTGCGGCGTTCAGATACCATTTCAGGAGGAATATAAATATTATCATTAACACAGCGGTTGGTATCAACGTGAACGGTAAAGCCAACGCATTCAGCACCAATATGCTCATCGCTGAGAGATACATCTGAAGCGTTTCCAGAATACTACGGGGGAGCAACTCGTCCATTGCGCCCATGTCTTTAGAAAATCTGTTAAGAACGCGACCTGGAATAATTATAAGTGTTTAATGTCTTACTCCTAGATTCACTTATATTTCAGTATAATAGATAAATGGATGCAGATTGAGTCGCATAATTGAATTGAAATAACCATTAATTCTAGTCATTATGTTTTGTAAGTATTGGCTAAGAATATTCCGCCAGTCTTTTTGCATATTGTGAGCCATTACTTAAAAAACAGTATCGAAGTCTATTAAAGATTTCTTACTTTTCCGAGAAAAGACTGTTCCTAGAATTACGTATTATTTTAATAGTATGAACAGAACTTTATTAGCATATTTATATTTTGTCCAGTACGTATTCTCAGTATTGATGTTCCTAAACATATACAAAAAACTTAAGTATATATTCCCAGTATTTGATTTTTAAATCAATACAAAAATAACTTAGAAAGTTCCGAAGTTAAGATTTACCAGATGGATTAGTATCGAAGAACCTCATGACGGTAGCGGTCAGTTTTTCGAACACCGTGTTGTGGAGAGTCACCGAGGCCCGCATGGTCATGGTCACGAAGGCCCAGATCCTAACGTGAGTCATGATGATCACGTATAGTACAGTGAAACCGTACACGTAGAGGTAACCGCCTGTTGTTAGTACGCCTATTTGTGTGCCGAGACCGGGATCTGTATAACAAGGATTTTTACTTCAAAACAAAGGATATAAGTACTCTTCGACGATGACTGACTTACGATGGATGAGTTAACTTTGAACAGCAAGTTTCTCTCTTCGGTGGATGTTATAAAAGAGAAAGGTAAGATTTTACTTGCTCAGATATTTTATTTTAATCGTGGAGACTCTTGTGAGGAGGGAACTTTTACTAACACAACCACAATAACTAACACTGATAAAATGTAATTAACTGAATGTTAATAATAAAATGGTACCACTTACCTGGTTCTACCCCTGGTGGCAACGATTGTATATACGCGTTCACTTGATTAGTCCTAAAACAAATAATATTTTATTTTATATTATATACAGAGAAACAATACAACAAATACCTTTTTTCCAAATCAATTATCTGTAATAGAGCCATAATGCTCAAATTAGAACACGAGATTGTTTGGAACCCTTCCAGGTAATAATGGGAAGCAGGGCGGAATCGGTCTCACAATAGCCTATTCTACTACGAAAACAGGAGTAGAGCAAGCAATAATATTCCCTTATTGTTAGAATTGTAGGTATTGTTTACAAAGCTCGTGGCTCTGCTCGTGTATTAACTTACAATAGAGTTTATTTAAGACCTAATTTAGTCAACGAAAAAAGGTACCTAAATATTTCCTTTTAATTTTTTTTCATTTTCTGTATTAACTTATACTGCATATAACCGAATCGATTCTAACAGCTTTATAATCAGACAAGTTTAAAGAGAAGATTGTTGTTCAGTTAAGACGGTAAAACAAAATTAAAAATATTGTTGGGAAGATTTGATTTATACGGTAGGGTGAAGCTAATCTTCTCTTTTCTTATTTGTCACAATATAGAACTACTTAAATTGAACAATTAAACAAAATATTTATCTTGTTTAGTTTTTTTTGATTAATTCCGCTAAATACATATGATTTCAAGACAAAACTTAACGAAATCTTGTAGCTTTTACATGACAAATCCCTCTATTGTTTGTATACTCTGTATCGGTCTTATCGGAAGCTGAGCCAGTTGTCGTCCAATGTGGCTCCAGCTTGCGTCAGGAGCAGCGCGAGCATGACGAAGGCGACGACGATCTAGAAGCGCACGGCGTTTACATAGCGGCTGACTACGGTTTACTTCTACCAGAAGCTGAGCCAGTAGACTATTGGCCCGCCTCCTGCTCCTACTTTCTTCACTCTTTCGCGTATATCTTAGTTCGTCCCTGATAGATTTAGTGTTTTTCTTACCAGAAGCTGAGCCAGTAGTCCGCCAGCGTGGCCCCAGCCTGCGTCAGGAGCAGCGCGAGCACGGCGAAGGCCACGACGAGCCAGGAGCGCACGGCGGCCACGTAGCGGCCGATGACGGCCCACTTCAGGCGGCCCTCCGCGCGCTGCTCCGCCTCCTGCTCCTGCTCTCTCTGCTCCTCCGCGTTCTCTTCGCTCTTCACTGATATCTTCGATATCCCCCGCAGCATTGCTGGCTTCTCCGTCTATAGTCATATGTTCTATTGGTACGTCTCATGAAACATGTATGTACAATGAAATGGTGGTGGCTTTATTATTTAACATTTTCTTTTGCGTTTAATTGTTGTGAATCAAATGATTTTTTTCCTTTTAAAATACTTATTTACAAATCTTCTGTATAACATGTAAACGATATGATAATACTATTAAATATGTCACTTTATGGATATTTGTATCTACCCATACATACCTTTTCACCAGTTTCTTCATCGCCTCCTTCACTCAAGCTTGACAAAAGTAGGGAAAACTCCTTTCCAGATTTTATTAATTCTTCGTACGGACCAATGTTTTCAATCACCCCCTATAGAAACAAAAGAACTTACTAAATTCTGATTTGACACGAAACTTAAAAAAAAAAACATTTTTTAAGTTTCGTGTCAAATTTAAGGTTTTGGAAGATTTAGTTGGAAAACCTTAATAGTATCAAACAGACGCCTAACAATATCACATAAACTGGAAACAAAAAAAGATTAACACAATACCTCGTTCAAAACGACAATGGAGTCAGCGGACTTGATGAAGTGTATCTGATGTGTGACGAGCACGCAGGTCTTGCCGCGCAGGTAGCCCGAGATGCAGCGCTCGAACAGCTGCCGGCCCACGTTCGCGTCCACCGCGGACAGCGGATCGTCCAGTAGGTAGATGTCAGCCTGGACATGGGCAGAGTGAATTTTTCAACTGGGACAGACTAAAATTTCACTTAGTTGATGATAATTTCGACAGTAGAAGACATATCGAAAATTTTTGAAAGGTAAAATTACAACAATACGATACTGTATTTTGAAACAAAAATAGGTACACACTGCATCAATTTGTTTGGATCGGATGACCATTTAAATGTTGAACGGAGTGTTGGATTTTGATTAAAATGATAACTTATTTTGTAAAGATTAAAAAAAACAACAAACATGGTAACGAAAGATACCAATAATTGAACTTAGCTAATCAATGATACATAATGAGTTATTTATACAATTCATATTAAATTTATTGTATTTACTATTACTGAACAAAGATTAATTAATCAAACGATGGATTTAGTGTCAGTACTCAATCTTATCAGTACTTGATCTTTAGTGGTAGCAATATTATTTGCATTAAAGATTACTGAAGATTCAATTAATTAATTAATTTAATTAAGTTATACTCGTATGTGTATTTTTAAACACCATTATGTAAGGAATACCACAATAATAAAATTACAATAGTACATATTTTAATAGCATTACAACGAGAATCAAATCGCAAAAAATATACCTCTTTTGATATTGATAGTAATGATATTGATTTTAGTTATTTAGTATTCCTTTTGTAATCCCCAACTCAAATATAGGAGTGTAATAAATTTGATGTGTGTATCTGTGTATCTGTCTGTTGAGTTGTAGCCCAAAAACAATCGGAAGAACCGATTTGCCCCGAGACGACGACGACGCTGAGATTAAAATATTACTAGTATAAGTGTTGTGAAATTTATTTGACGAAAACGTGTCTATTTTGTTGCTCTGTTTATAGAGTTAGATTTATTTATTGTTTTTATTATTATTAATGAATTTTTATACCCAACCAAAAGAAGATAATGGCAATCATCTCACCTCTCTGTAAATAGCCCTCGCCAGGTTAATTCTCGCCCGTTGTCCGCCGGAGAGCGACACGCCTCGCTCGCCCACTAACGAGAGGTCGCCGTATGGGAACTGCTTGAAGTCCGGCAGTAACGAACATACTTCACACACCTATTAACATTTGGTAATACTTGTATATTACTTACGTATCTCTAGCGTGTTACTACTTACTAATACTTTTTTAACAACATTAAAAAGGGGATTATTGCAAATAAAGTACCATTTTATCATCATGGCCAAACCATCAGTTTTTCATAGCTGAACTCGATTATTTCTCATCATATCAGTAAATATTGGAATTGAATTAAAGGTATAAAAATTCGCGTTCTGCTGTCGTGCGCTTAATTTTATTGTAAATCGATCTAGAATTTAGTATATTTCACACAATATTTTTTTTTATGTTCAAGATGTATGGATGGATGGATAGATGGATGGAAGCGATCACGTACGTTTAATCAGTCGATAATATTTGTATATTGGAAATTAATTAGTTATCACTTGCTTTAAGGACAAAGAAAAATGAGAGGAATCTTCAAATTAGTTCTATGATGTTTTAAAAGGCTCTTATAACTTATAGTCCACTAATTACTTAGCCAGCGTGGTCACTGGCTAAATAATTAGTATACCTACTGCACTTAAGTCGACTACATTCATTCATTAAATCTTCAAAAAGTTCACAACGAATATTTTCTGACCAGACTTATTTTTACGGGGTTGATTTTACATAAGTTGTTTGCAGTGATTTTCTTTATGTAGGCAACTAGACGTGCTTGTCGGCGAAATAGGCCGTGCCCCAATTTTTCGCGGCTGCCACAACACCATGTTTGATATGCGTCAACGGAATCCGTCCGCTTATTCGGCTATGAATAGCTATAGTTAATGAACTGTTTCTACCTACTGCAGTGCTATTACATTGGATTGTTAAAGAAATATAAATACTTGATGCGGAAATTATGGTTAATATTTAAACTAAGCTTATTGTAATTTAGTATCTTTTAGCTATGGAGAGAATAATAGTAATAAGATAAGTCTTTGGACTTGAATGAAACCAAAAGATTAATATAAGCATATTAACAAATTAAAATCTTATTTATTCAAAATTGATTCATAAAACACTCTTTTTAAATATCAAGAAACTACTATCGCCACGGAAGATATTTCGCTAACGACAAGAAGTACCGCAAGAGACTGTTCGTGTAATCTGTCATATATCTGTATAATGGAAGTGAGGTCACGGAAGCACATAATTGACACACAACACAACCCTTTGATATACAAAACAAAGCGCAAAGTGCTGGTGGCATAGTAGCATACAAATGCATGTACTCAGGCCTCGAGTGGCCATGCGCTAGGCTTGGCAATTCTGGTCCCTTTGCTACCGTGCTCACTTTTCACACTTTAATCGTGATGTTATATGATAGGTTACAAAAGCATAAATTAATTATGTCTTTTTTTAAGTTTTAAGTATGAGAAACTTCAATATAATAAATGTTTTCTGATTCGTCTACTTTTTCCTGTCTATATTTATTTTCTAATTGTATTTTTTTTAATTAGAAAAACTGTGAAAAAGTTTGAAGCTTTTCAGGCGCAACATAATTATAGTTTACCATACATTTATTTTTTAGGTTTGTAAGTTAGCAATTATGATTGGGGCCGCAAATTTAAATCATAAGAAAACTCTTATTTTGAAAGACATAAGTACGGAAGTACCTAAGAGATGTGAAATTGGTCATAATATTAAAATCAAATTTTGACAAAATCATCATTCATCTTAAAACCACATGATTAATACAAAATAATAAAAAGGCAAACAAAAGGGTTAAACAATAATTTTGTAAAGAGATAGATTTGAGAGAAAGCATTTCAAAGAAAAAAATTACAGACACAACAAAAATTCACATAGAACATAATAAAGAACATGATACATATAATAAAGACAATGGTAGACTTACCTCTTTATACTTGGCAACGTTGTACGGCAGGCCGAACAGGATGTTGTCCCGCACGGTGGCCGGGAACAGCCAGGACTCCTGGCAGGCGTACGACACCGTGCCGCGGACCGCCGCCGAGCCCCGCGCCACCGGCAGCTCGCTCAGCAACACTTGGAGCAACGAGGACTGGAAACATAACATCATCTATGTTGACATCACATATGATGTTATATTGATGATGCTTCTTTATGTGATCGAAGTAGCAAAAGCAGTCCACTTGAAAGTGGCAACTGTCACCCATGGACATCTGTAATCAACCTCAGATAAAATGGTACTGAGAACTGAGCTGTAACGCCTCGGATAAGTATATCTCTTTAACCACACCCTTCAAATCAGAACATAACAGTGCTAAACACTGCTGTTGTAAGGCGGAAATAGGTGTGGCGGTGGTGCCGCCGGAGTCGAACTACATGGAATTCTACCACCTTCAATTATCACATTTTATTATAACATACGTAGATATTTTTAACAAAGGTTATTTATCAAAATCTTGAAAAGGCACGCAAAAGTAAACGAGGCTTGGTTATTTTTTAATATCCTTTCATTAATTATGGCAAACAAATTCAGATTTCATTTAGCCGGTTATTTTTATA
>DWPV01006094.1:0-11805 GCA_018251915.1 Urbanus proteus proteus
TCCTATCATTCCTATCATCTGTAGATTTTATTGTTCAATGATTCACTGTATTTTTGCGGAAAACTTGACTACATGAGAGATTGGAATGACTATGTATGAAATTATGCAAAATCCTTAAAACTTAGGTATTTTTGATATTATAAATAATTTATTTTTTTCTACTTAGTAGCGCTTGCTCTGCTATGTTCTGGTCTGAAGTCTGACTGACAGTAAAAATCTATAACGCAATTATGACATCTTATTTGATATTTTCTTTGCAGTTTTGTCTTCTCTAAAAACACAGTAATTATTGGGGGTGGTACCAAAATAAATAACCGCTCACAAAATATAAATACCACAAACTAAAACAAATGGACAAACACAAAGTACTACAAAGTTTATATTGCGTATGTACCTGATTGTCCGTTCCTTCGTTTGGCTGAAGAGAAAACAAACATTTAATTAGATACAGCACACAACAAACAACAATGAGTAATACATATGATAATTACAATGATTTTTATGATACTTTAGTTACTTGTAACTCTGTGGCACTTAAATTTAAATAATACATTTGACCCTTTAAATAGCTATTATTATGAATGCTCTATACGCATAATATATAATAATATACATGTGCATTCATACATCCGACAGCTTTTTAAGGTCAACTGCTGGACACGAAGACGCTGCTACCCTGAATCGAATCTAACCCTGATCTTCTGAATTTTGTCCCTTTATCAGATCCTTCGATAAACACTATAGGAAATGATGCTATCCAAGACTACAAGTTGTTGTGTACATGTATAATAACAATATACATGTATATAGGTAGATACAAATACTAATAAATACTGCTACCGACAAGGGCTTAATTACGAATGTAATTGTAAGTAACGTAATGGTGGAACTATTATAACCATTATATTCCATGGAATAAATAACATGTTATTTCATTGGCGACCGTCTGTTGCCGGTTTTTGTAGTATAATTATTATAAATTATTTATCATCAAATGCTATTCACAGCATCCAATCAGGATGAATAACGTTAAAAAATGCATATATTTCGTTTAAATTATACACGCAGATTAGGCTAAACCGTAAGGTTATAAATAGATATAGTAATATCCTTCTAATATTTATTAGAATTTCTTTGAAGTAAGATCAAACTCAGTCGAGTGGTTTGAGTCACAGATGAAAAGAGATAGCTAAAATATGTTCTAGCTAGAGGAAAAACCTCATGCAAAGTCCATACGCTCGTAAATATACGTACGTTTAAGATAGGAAAACAACATATTCGCTTCATTGAAATTTAGTTGTAGAGACCTCCACAACCCACACGATCCTGAATCGTGCTAACGAAATTATCTTAACATCTTGTTTATACTCAAGTTCCAATCGGAAACTAGCATTATTATCTTACCTGGTGGGAGATTTTACTTTATAATTACTCGTAATTAGTAATAGCATTGGTTATTTATTTACATTTTAAGAGCGTTCTCCGTTATCTTATTAACAAACAAAAAAAGATGACTAATACATGTGTAAATTATAATAACATAAATATTATAATAAGCCGCTAATTACATTGTCCGTTGGCCGATTATAATAATTAGCATTGTTCTTCGGAGACGACTAGATTGTTTATAGTTTAATTTGGTATGATGTACATGATACTAGATAGAGTACAGCTAAACAGCCGATGAATTACATTATGCTCATTTTTATATACAAAAATAGCTAACATTAGTCTGCACTTCACCAGATGTAAATTATTCATTTCTTAAATCGGACTCCAAATAGAATAGAGAACGATTAAATGGATCACATGACAACTCATGACAACTGAAGACTACGTAGGAATAACTCAAGTATCAGAGACGTGGACTATGTCCGCTGGTGACATAGCACGAGTTCGAGGATAAAGTTCATAGGTAACGGTAACTTGGAGTAGATAAAATGTACTAGGAAGCAAGAAATCCTGATGACTTATCTACCAGATGATTGGCAGTTTATTTCCGAGGTATGAACTACGATGAGTCACGTTTTAAATTGATCGTACAAACAGTATTACGAAGCCTTCGATTCAACCTTGAACGCCATTCAATCCGTATTAAAAAAGTCTTCAAACTGCAGGATATGAAGATACATTTATATATTTTTGGTAAATTTAACGATCATGGGTGTTGGAGTTAATTAAATGCAAACCAAAATTCAAAATACATATATTATTTAAAACCAATATCGGGTTTTAATCAATGCATAAAATTACTAATAGACAAGTAGTTACTTAAAAGTGAGTCAGCGGTTACATTCTACGTAATGCGAATGACGTTGTTGATAATATTAAAGAAGAATGAGACTAGACAATATTTTGGCTTCGCGGTAAAATTAAAAACAAAGGTGTTTGCGGCGACAATGTAAATAAATTGAAAGACGTAAGCGTGGAAGCATCTAGCGAGCAGGCATTGTTGCAAGCAGATGACGACGCAGGTACGCATGTCGCGGCGTCATGCAACCCGTGAGAACGGGGCCAGCCGGTAGCTGCCACTGAGCCACTAGCTACTGGTTAGTTAACCTCGTCTATCCCACTTTTTGCGGCGAGTGATGTAACGAAAATGAACGATAAGCGATTGGGTAGGTGTGTCTAACGCGGTCCAATTTGTAACTAATGCCTATTCATGCTGATTTAGAGAGGGCGCGGCCTGCATCGCTTTGGCGGCAAGGTCGGAAGTTCATGGTATTACGAATTACGATCTCACAGTTTAAAGCGAATTTTGTGGTCCGTAGCCACTATTTAAATAACCTGTACTATTTATAATAGACTATTCGAAGAAATTAGTTATCTTTGAAATAAATTTACGTTTAAAGTAGACGAACTTTCTGATGGTAAATGATGTTTACTTAGCTGAGGCTCCCTCGCTTTGCTAATAAGAGTGACACAAACTATACCTCAATTTCAGCTACCAAAACAATTTCGAACAAAGCCAGTGAAATTGAATTTTGGCCCAATTGCTTGGGTGCCGTTTAACCACCTGCCAATTTAGCTGCTACAATAAACTATAAGGCTTCTTCATTTATGAAAACCACTTCAAAGGTTATATCATTATGCATTGATAAAGTAACTTGAATACATAATTTTATATAATGGAACAGGACAATACGTGCATGTACCTATTACAAAAAAAAAGTACTAACATTGAAGCAACGTCCGGAAAACTCAAAGTACAGATGGTACCTATATTGCAAAAAACACATACATTGAAACGAGTGTTGAAGGAAATTACAACAGAGATAATAAGGGAAACCGCAGTTGCACAATCGGGCAAAAACTAAACAACATTTTCACGCATGCGCGCCGCAACGCCGGGGACAATAGACGCCGATTCGCAAGAACACGGCGCTCCCCGCGGCCCAGTGTCACCGAACAATGAGCCAGCAGAGGTCTACGTGCCGTTCCAATCTGCGCACATACTATCAATGGGTATTGGAAAGGATAGAATTGAACTAAAAACGAGGAAATCAGGGAAAGTAAATGGATGACTTCGGTTAAAACTTTTCCCTTAGGTTCTGCAAAAAACAAATTTTGTGTCCTATTTTTAAAGTAATCGATATATTTATATAAAAGGTGAATACCACCGCCACATTGGACTTGACTCTTGATAATGTAGATAGGTGTACGTCAGACCGAAGGATCGGGTGAGGAAGATATAAAAAACATGACAGTAGGTGGTAGCTGCTAAATTGACAAAGCCGACCAAGTTTAATGCTTGTACATTGTCCTTTCAAGTATATTTCTCATTAAACAGTCGACAACCTTCAATAACCTACCACCGGTCAGTCAGCAGTATAATATGATAGTAGTGTAAGTATAGCCGTTAATTTTTTTTTGTAAGAAAGATTATATTGATCTAAAAAGGATGTGAATGTTTCCATTAACATCTCACTGCAAAAGCGGGAGCAATTAATGTCTTAAAACTTTTCTGACCCGTATGAAATAATTCGCCAAAGTCATCGGGAAATTAACATTCACAATCTTGCAATCAATATCATGTGGTGCCGACAGGAAAAATGAATAACCTAACAAATTTTGGGGAAAAACACAAGCATCAAAGTAAACAAAGATGTTCTTGGTAATAAACTGTAAACATTTACTAGAAACTTAAGACAGTAATTAAATATGAATGATTACGGTTCAAATGGAAGATCAAACGTTATTTTACTATCTAAGTATTTAGTAATTAATCTTCGACTATTTCTTTTTGCTTGAATAAAAAGTCAAAATAAATGGGTTTGTAGGAGATCATTAGATAAGAATATATTACAATAAGCATAACTCCATATATGTATGTATGTAGTACATATGTCTAGTGCATAACATATTTCATAACTTCTGACAAGAGATGGCAATTGTAAACCCATTGTCGGATTGTTTTAAAATTGTATAAATTGGGTATATCATTATTTTAAATAAGCAAATTTGTACTATATAAATTATTACCTACTACCTTAAATAATCATTACGATAAAATAATAATTCTAACAACAGTTATCCTTTCAAATGCTAGTGATAGTAGTACGGGTCTATTGGTTTATTCCGCCAGATAATAGACCAGGAAAATAGATCATCAGTCATGAAATAAAAATATAGACACATCTTGGGTGATGCATAAATGTTTTCAGTAAAGCTAAAACTAAAATATTTGTCATCGAAGTGTATTTATTTTCGCAAACAAATGCATTTCTCGTTGATGTACCTACGTACATACGTGAACATCGAGCAAAAATAGTATCAATATTAATGACATTGTATTCGTGCCAAAATAATTCGAATAGCGCTGTGGGCATTGACATTCTTTTAAATTTTTGCAATAACTGCAAAAGTAACACAATTACACCCTTTACGTAAATAGTTCGTCAGTTATAACGAGCTAACGAAATGAACGAAGACTGACTAAATAAACCGTTTTAGGATATTCCAAAAGTTTAAAGAAACAATCACTTCGTTAGCGCTTAAAGCTCAAAATGAAAAGAAAAGAAGTTCAAAAACGAAGAACAAGCATATGACTGTTCCAATTAATTCGTTTGTTAATATCCATAACGAGACAAAAATACAAGAAACTACACGATTATCATTTTAACAAGATATTGCTTTTCATTATTGTCATAGATTGTTGAATATATTGTGTTATTTTCTTAAAAAAAAGTAGTATTTGAAATAGTATTTGAAAAAGAGTACACAAAATTAACTTATTGTGGATTGATGTATATGAAATACATTACATTATTACCTGTTATTAATTTTATTTAAAAATATAATCTATCTTAATGATAAGACTACATGATTCAGGCAGTATGGTCAACATTTACGAGTCGATGAAATCTAACAAACACGCGAATTATTTGATCCGAATCTGGCCAGTGCGATATTGCCAACTCTTCCGTGCCTAACGAAATGAGGTGGACGTAACAAAAAACTGCAATGAACGGTATTATTTATTGTGAAAATAGTTTACCTCAATATTGTCAAAATCTAAATACTTAAACTTAAAAAAAAATCTTAAAACGCTTTCTACACTTATAGCCCCACAGTTGGATTGTTTCCTGTGTCGTGGGTGCCATGGACTGGACACATATACGAATACACAAACACTCAGATCCAGAACAGAAATCTAAATTCATCATTTAGATATTTTAGATCGTCTGGCCGGGAACCCATCCTTGGACCCATTGCGCGTCAGACCGATATGGTAACCATTCCGCCACGCGGGTCGTCATACAGCAATGGATTTGTCATAAGTCAGAACAAAAGACAAAAATTTTAACCATGGCATTAAGCAGAATCTGCAATTCATTAATATAGTCCTATCAAGACATGCTACATTCAGATTTCTTTTACACGAAGCTCGTTAACCTAATAACATGAACACTTAGCAAATTGGTGCATACGTCTACTTTTGTGACTGAACCTTATAGAGCCATGAGAACTTTCATAATTACAGCGGATGAACCAATTTTTTGAGTCTCAGAATTGGCATATTGCAAGACTGTCAAAAAACAAGTTACAATTTCTCTTCATATCAACTGTCGATAAGGTTTTAAGGTATTTTTTGTATCGTATGACCGCTGTGAGATGGTATAAAAGCTCCGCATGAATCTCAAGTCAAAGGAAATTTTACAAAACTTTGATTCAAGAGTTTTTTCACTGAAAAGTTCTAAACGAATTTCTACGGTGGAATGGAAAAGTTCATTTCGGAAATTTATGTACTTTTAGGATGATGAAATCGTAAAATGCGGACGAGGTGAAAAAGCCGCACTCCTATAGGAACACTTGAGAGCGTTGTATAATGAAGAGGCACCGACCGAAAAGCTTTAAAGAGTACGAAAATAGCCGAGCCGATTTTTGATTTACTCGTCGGACAGGTGAAATTCCCAGAGCCGCAGCCGCACTTAGTACATGTACGGAAACGGAACATCTATACAAATAAATAAAATTGAAGTATCTGTTTGTGATTTCAAAATATATTTTTTTACTCAATGCATATGAAAGTATACACGATACCTATAACGAAACTGCAATTAAAACAATTTTTTGTCTGTCTTTTTGGCTAAGCTAATCATCTAAACGGCTGGACCGTTTTTTATGGGACTTTCACTGGCAGATAGCTGAAGGTCTAAGGCGTAACATAAGGTACTTTAATTTTGGAAAAAAGCATGAGCGCGCGCGTCACGGACAGCCGGGTGTATGACAGCTATGTATTATACATACATACAGCTAGTAATACATAATCGAAGGAATAAATAAAAGGTGTAAAACTTACTTTAGCATATATCTTACACAAGATACTCTCATGATCGATAACGATATCTAATTATAATCGACGGTAAATCCCCAAAATTGGTGCTAGTGAAGAATTATCGAATACAAATTATTGTAAAAGAAAATAAACGAATGAATCATACGACAGGGAACATTTTAAGAAAACGCAATAGTTTCCTATACCTAAAAATACATGCAACAACAAAAGACTAACTTAACAATAACATTACGTGGCAAGATTCAAGGTTACTCGTAAACTCGTGAGAAATAACGGTAGGGTTAAGTATAAGTGGGTGGAGTGTGGGTCCAATAAAAAGGATAGTGAAACGCATTTTGAGTATCGCAAAAACCAACACGTGAATGTAAACACATCTTAATCTTTCTGACTCCTAGAGTACTATAGAATGGAACATAATTTCACTCAGCGACGTCTCGTCTTTCAAACTGGACTTCAACTTAAGTGGCTTATAAATGTATAAGCGGTTGCATAAAAAGATAGACAGTTCTCTCCGCCATGAAATATGTAGACGACAAGCGAATGCATAACTGGCGGCCTTGGCCAGTCCATTTATTGCCTATTATGTGTACAATAGCGGTTAGCTCAACCCATTAGATATTATATAGGCGGGTATATTCCCAACAATGCCCGATCCTAAGCCCAGGGAGCGGTTACCGTACAGTGCTGTATTTATCAGGCGAGCCGTTTCAAGGGGAACACATGCACGTGTTCGACGTACATTGTAATTAGCGTGAGCACAATGCATGAGTCACCGCACTGGGTGATGCGCCCGCGCATGCACACCGTGTACTTTATGAGACGGCCGGCATTCTAGCGGACGATGTACGGCCGCCAACACGGGTCGCGATTGGGTTACGTCGGGACTTGGCAACGAGCTGCTAATCGTAGATTAAGTGATCAGGAATTTATAGATTAACTGCTATTGCCATGTATATTCAGTATAAAAATATTGCCACGTAGGCGAAAATGACGATGATTGTATCTATCTATGTACATATGCTACCTCCTCGAAGAAAAAATTAGGTCACCCTACTATTCACATTTATACAAAGTTTTACCATATGCGCAAGCTACAAACTTGATCGGGAAAGAATAATTATCACATAACATAAAATACTTACGTCAACGAAGTAAATATAGAATATAATAATCAAGCTACACGAGTTACAACTAAACAAGTACCTATGTATAATGTGTAATATTAATAGTACTAATAGAATACTAATTTGCTACGTCGTTAACATCCAAGTTACTGTTGTACTAAGAAAATATAGCTTTGTTCTTGTTCCTATCTGGGATGTGTATGATATTTTCCTCAATAGATTCATGTACACCATCTACTCGGACTCCGGCGGCTGTAAAAGATATCCTTCGCCCTTTTTCTTGCCAATAAATAACTGGAACCGCGTAATAACTAACCGAACAGTGCTAATATTTTACCGGGATTACTAGAGGTGACCGAGAAAATACTAGGTAAAGGTGATTCACGTTGAGGAAAATCAACAATGTCTATTCAGATAAACTTTCTGTTTTTCAAGGGCACTAGTAATTCAAGGAAGATTAAAAGATCAAAAGGGAAAAGCTCGTACTTCTAACTTTTTATTATACTCTGCGTGCCTTGCACACCTAGAGCTCTTCGCATAAATTAATAGAAGCTTATCGCCGTCCATATTAATATGGCACTTATGGCTTGAAATCAGTTTCTAAGGTTATGTAAAATTCATGAGCTCATAAACTGTATGGAATTACGTCCAAGTAGAATCCTAGCAGCTCCCTAATTAAATATTTAGCGCAATCTATTCATGGCGTTAGTACGTTCTCCCACAAATCTGCTGAGGCAACCGACCGGTTAGCGGGAATGGCCAATTTGCCGGGCAAATGGCTTGTTTATACACGCACACTAATTACAGACGCAGTCGGTAGCGGCTCGGGAACGTGACTCGAGTGTGGATGCGAGGTACGCATCGAAATTTGCATGTCCACAATGAATGGAGGATGTTCATAAGCGTTGCGTAATGCTTAATCGTTAAAAATGATGAATGACCGCTCGCGTTGCAGGCGGTTTCCTGAAATAGTCGGGAGTGTTTAACGATGCAACAAATTTCTTAGGTAATTTACTCGAAAGTTTTGTATTTACGTAATAAAGTACTTTCGGGCGCAATCGATTCACTAATTGGACCGAATTGCAGTAGTCTTTACAAATTAACTTCTCTTCCACTTCCAGTTTCATTACGCTATAAACGTCACGAGGTCGGGTTTTGCTCTTTGCGCATATCTGCAATTCCACCACAAAATGTGTTTGCTTTACAAAACTCGGCAGCCTTTTCAAGAATCTCCTTCGTCCCGACCTACCGCAATACCGAGAAGTGAATGCCTTATCTCCCAGACCGCTTATCTGCTGATTCACAGCTTGTCAAGGCACTTATTCAGTTTGCTTAAGCATTCACGACAGATGGATATCGCTGGAGCGCTTCTGCTACGAAAATTATTTTTTTGTTTTTGTATGTCCAGGCATATCTACCGCTTGTTTGAATTGCGTATAATTTTTAAATTATTAACGCAGAGTTTAATTTTATCAATGTGCCGCAGGAAATATAATAAATGTACTTGTATTATATGGTGACGTGGTTGATAAAAGTCGTACGGACAATTTAAGCATGTGTAAGAACCTAGAAGCTGGATTGATAGTGCGTGAATAGATTTGCATTTATATCACAAAAATAAAGTTGTAAGAGGTAATGGTTGCGGACAACAAAAAATAAAATATTATTATTCATGTTACTCGAAATAAACATGAGCAAATTTATATTTTCTACGTACAACACATTAAGATGCACGTGGAAAAAACAAACCCATACATCACCTGTCATGTCTTGAATAAATCTCGGTGAGAGTAAAGGGCCGATAGCCGGTAAGGTAGAGCAACAATGACACCGGTACGTACATATCGAGCGTTCCGCGCGTCACTCGAGCGGGGTGAGCGACGGCGACGCGCTGTAGGCGTGCCAGTACATTGCTGGGTCAACAGCTGTGTATTGTTTTCGTGCATTAGTCAGAGTGGCAACGGGGGAGGTGCGGAGCGAACGCCGTGGGTGGGGCGAGGTGGCGAGGTGGCTGGTTCCCGCGCCCCGGGCATTGTGCCAACGCGAAGCGCCACTGCGCCCACTGCATCGTCTGTCAACGCCATCATAAATCTACCCCCGAACGGCACGTATTCCCAATCCAGTAAGATTCACTTTCACGCTCGACGGGCGAAAGCTCACACTGGCCCGTGTAGTGTAAATGTCTCGCGCGCAGTCTAGGGCTTTCGTGTGAAGCGTCTCAAAGTCCATCGTCAAAGAATTCGACCGGCGTCGTTACTGAAACGGCGCTGACTGAAAAAAGTTTATTTTTGTCACTAGGTTTTTGAGCTCTTGACTTTGTCTCAAAGAAGTTTAGTAACTGTCTTAGAATTTATAATTACGCAAAAATTGGACCAAAAAACTTTTTTTGTCTCAAGAAATTTTTTGCTCTATAATATACGATTTTAGCGTCGAATAAATCTAAAATAATTAAACGTATTTGATAATAGATAAATTTGTGAAAAGGCCCTAAGTACGGGTACCCGTATATTACACATAGCGTGATCATAACTTCAAGAGAGCCCTTAACTACTCATCGCGTTACATCAGCCTACGCAGAAGACACGCAACACGTAAAGTGACTCAAGCCTACAGTAAATAACAATCACACACGCTAGTCTCCGTTAAAACAGCGTCTAATAATGATATCAGTGGCCGTTGAGAGATAAAAACTCGCACTTCACCGCAAATTGGAATCTTCACGCGTATGCGATGGGCAAACGATCAATGAATATCGGCACGCGATTATGGCGTATATTGCGTTTATTTTAGAGGTCAGAATAACACGTGTATATTTTGATATTGTCGTATATTGTACCTTAAGTACGCACGTAACATGTTTACGCAGCAAAACAGTGTCGCGGTTCGCAGGTGGGCGCCTGACTCACCTCTCCTACGCGATAAGTTCAAGATTACTGTATGTTTGCTTGTCTGTTTGTTTGTTTGTTCGGTTACTAATTACATGCTTGTTTAATATTAAATGTGGATTGGGGCCATCAACACGTTATCAAATGTGGGGTAACCGTGTTTGTAAACATGCCTTCGATCACGGAATATTTTTGGCGCCTAATTGTCAAACTGAACGAAATATCTGAAATACCTTCGGAAATAGGTAATTTGAAATATTGTTCAATCATTTAATTAATTTAGAACTTAAATCATAAACAATATAGGATAAATCAATTGAATAAATAGCAAATGCACTTTAGAGATTTATTATTATTCAAACATGGTCAATAATCAATTAAATGTAACTAAATAAATATTGTCGCTAAGTTCCCATGTATATACGGATTCACATGGATTGAAAACGAATAAGCTTTAAACGGGCCTTGTCCAATTCAATCAGAATGGCTTTATAGCAGTCGCATGGGCGGGCTCCGTTCAATTCAATGTGTGGAAGGCGCGGCGGGCATTGTAGAGGTCTCCCTTTACAAAAAGTATGAAACTACGACTGCCTGGAGAAGAGAATTTTATTATGACTCAAATTTATTGCGGTTGGAATTTGATGTGCATAAAACACAATGTCACGACCAAGTATATTAACCACTTTCCATTAACCATTTTCTATTTGTTCTTGTTGAAAGGGTTGGAAGGGTGTAGTTGCCGATCCATTTTAGTGAGGCATGTATCTAAGCACTCAGCGGTAGTAATGCATCTGAGATTGACTTCAAATAAAATCCCTGTTATACATGACTAGCTCTTCGCGCGGCTTCGCACGCATTAAATTACATATAAACCTTCCTCTTGAATCACTCTATCTATAAGAAAAATCCCCTTCATCAAAATCCGTTGCGTAGTTTTAAAGATCTAAGCATAAATAGGGACAGACAGCGGAAAACGACTTGGTTTCTATTCGACTTC
>DWPV01006095.1:0-11803 GCA_018251915.1 Urbanus proteus proteus
AATACTATTTTTCAAGATGTTGTAAAGGCGCGTGTACGCTAAAAATAAATAAGTTTTATATTTAGACAAAGTATGTAGATTATGTGCTCTAATATTTTACATAGATACGAATCTATCCGGACCACAGACAGCGCTTAGGGTATTAAAAACAGTGAAAAAGGAAAACAAAATCCAAAATTATATAATTGTTTATGAACATTACTGAATTGAGTTTCTTGTTTTCTAAATTGACTTATCCAGTCATCTTACGCCGCACTGTATGATATTAAATCTTATACATTAATCTCCTTCGATGTCACTTATATTCTGGCAACGTATTGCACTCATTTTGATTTCGCTAATGATGTTATACACAGTAATCACTTATCATAAAACTACTTAACTCTTGACAAATCTAAACCGTAGTTATATTATTGTATATCTGGCAGTTGTGGTGTCAGTGAAACTATCGGTAGTCCTTTTAGATACTTTATTATTGTGACTTTGCCAATCTAGCTTACTTTACACACATATAATTTCGAGGTGAGACTTTATATACAAAATATTAGCAAGAAAAAAGCCCGGAGCCCGCGAAATGGAGAGGAATAAAGACGTCTTAAGATTTGACGAAAATGACATTGGACATGGGGTCGTCTATACTAATAAATAAAACTGAATTTTCTGTTTGTGATTTCAACAAAACAACTTTTTACTCAATGCATATGATACTTTCTTACACTATACCTATAACAAAAATGCATTTTTTATCTGTCTGTTTGGCTGAGGTAATCTTCTAAACGGCTGGACCGATTTTGACGGGACTTTCACTGGAAGATGGCCGAAGGTCTAAGGCGTAACACGTTTAATTTTTCGAATTCGAGCGCGGGATATCACTTACGTTTAAATAAATAGGACTTTTTACTTCTTTAACGCGGATGAAACCGCAGGGATCAGCTAGTATATAAATAAAAATATAATTACTGTAAGTACGTCAATATTTTCAATATTACACTCGAGTCAGACAAACATCATGCTCTAGCTAGAGCTAGACTATTACGATATTAGTGCTTAGCTATAAATTATAAATTTAATGCAGACGGAAGTACGTATTTGTTTACTAAGTATTGAATTTAGTATGTAACGGAAACCATAAATCATTGCTAAGTTCAATCATCGATTCGTTAAGCCCTTGAGATTTACGGCTTGGCATCAGCCCCTTTCATAATAATAGATAGGCGAGGCGCCGATCTCTGCTATATTATACTATCTCTTGTTTACAGAACTATTCTGTTATTACGATTTATATTTCTTCAATCCCTTAGTTTGTTATAATATCGCCCAAAAAATCTTCTTTATTTATCCCATAACTCTAGATTAAATGAGTTTTATTTTATTTTAAAGCCGTGTGTTTTCCTTCGTGCTAATGACATCTCATAGTTCCTGAACATGCTTTTCTGTCATACATCATGTTTGCCATAAACTGTTCATCAACACGCGCGACCTTAGTGATGTACAAGTTGGCAGTTGGCAACATAGCGCCATTTTCTCACAAATCACCGAGGACTAATTGTCTCTCATAGTTTAATTCCTATATCTTAAATTTCATGGTCATCTTTAGAATTGATGTCAGCTGGAAGTTTAGTGCCAATTATTTGTATGTTAATTACCTAAATCAGAACAGCTTTTATGTTTCTAAATTACTACATTTTATAAATTGTTATTCCATAATCATATGATTTTTGTTTGTCCAAATTCTTGTTCTGTATACAAATAGACCAATTAGCGTTACATTGAGGGTTCTTTACATTTTGATGACTGTCTTACTAGTCTTAAAGTAACGCTTACAAATTAGGCTATACATAAGACAGAGAGGTGTAAAAAACATTTCAAGTTCAGGACCGTTTCATCGCGTGGCGGCACGTGGTAATAGTGTCAGTAGGCGATTATTACAACAAAACCGATGTTAGCGTGACGTAGCCGCCTATTCCGGGCGCGGTGCGAAAATACGCGTCCGTTCCACACGACCCGCACGCAGTCGCTGAGCGCACACGCGCCAAAATATCTTTATTGACTAGCCGCCCATTATGTGTGAAAGGTTACAAAATTGTTGTTGCGGTTATGAAATTACTGAATACAGGCCAGTTAATTACATTTCAATTTAACGTTAGATTCACCAGCATATAGGATAGAAATACAAACGATAGAATTACATATTCGAAAATTTACTTAAATAAGACATAATCGTCTTGTCTAAGAATTCAAAGCTTTAGGCTTGAATAAGATTCCAATAAGTCTTAGATTTGAATAAGTTTTCAAATCTCCAATAATGGATGGTTTATTTCTAACCTTAACTGGAAACATCGCGTGAGATATACAATAATAAATAATAACAGAATTTTGTAATTTTTTAATTAATTATACAAATAGCGCAGGATTATTTTTCAGTGCACCTACAAAATTTTGGATTATCGACTATGGGAACGTGATGAGACCCAACGTTTTGACGTTGAAGGCAAAGAAAATGGAAATCAATCAATCAATTAGTCGTGAGAGTAAAAAGTTATACTAAATATCAAAAATATTATAGCAACTCACCCATTAGGTACGTCCGTGCTGAGCTGGTCGAGCAGGGAGTCCACAGTTGGCCTGGTGGAGGCTGGGCTCGTGGCGCCGTTGGTGCGTGAGTAGCCATCTATAATAAAAAATAACATGTCATAATAAATTCTGATTCAAGTAGCATACTGGAGATGGTCTGGGCTTCCTCCAGTTATGAAGACCGTCTATTCGTGATTGGAACAATCATAATACTATAATAAATATTATAGGATTTTATTTTCACAAACCTAAAACTAGAAGATTTTTTTTCTCCATCCGACCGTGTCTAATCAAGGATATGGAAGTACCGATCGTACAAGTAGATGGTACAAGGCAGGAGACAAAGCTAAATAACTTAGTTGTCTAGTAAATAACTCTTAATAAGTTCATGAACATTTTGTTATTGTGTTAAATAATTGTCATAGCTGTGTCGAAAATTTGGCATTTACATCCACATACAATAAAATGAATATGTTCATATTTCATTGATATTTAATATAATGGTATTACTTCCCAATGAGTAACATACAAGACATATTGCTAGAAATATATAATTTGGCTGTAATTCATTTTCAACGTTTCAAATACATGATCACGTTTCAGCTTTCATCAGTAACAAATGTATTTACAAATTTTGACATGCCATCGTCGACATTTAACAAATTTGAACATAAAAGCGAAGTGCAACTGCGCAATTGCGCTAATGAAAGATATAAGAAACGTGCTTATGTTATATATCTTTTTTAGCCATTTATCAAACTAAAATTGAAGCGACTAAATCAATCAAATAAACTGTAATAAAAGTTTTTAAGATGATAGTGTTCGAAAATAAGAATTATATCAAGAAGAAACATTTCTTTTCTTGAGACCTACGCCTCGTAAGGAACATTTGCTATCAACACTATCTTCAAACCATAACACAGCTGGACAACATATACTACTGCAAAGCAGAAATTTTTGTGGCAAAAAATATGTTCGCCGTTCCAACTTAGACTTGGAGGATATCAACAGATCTTTGGCTAAAATTATATTGGACTTACTCTGATTAGGGATGATTGAATAGACCTCCATTGGAGATCAGATAAATCAATAATAATAATAGATAATCAGTGGCCTACAGGCCACTTGCTATCTGGTAATGTACTCGGCTCACGCCATACAATTTTATTAAAAAATGTTAGACTAACAAAGTCTTGTTAATTTTCGAAATATAATGCTAGAAGATATTAGCTAACAGGTGGGTAGGGAAGGACATAGTACCAATGCCAAGAGCAAGTAGTAGACGCGCCGTAAACACGTGCTTCCGTGCTTTTTGGACATCGCGATGATAGATTGTAACAAAGCGAAGGTTGTATGGATCTTTTGTGTGCAACTATACATTTGTGTAGTTATAGAAACTTCTATTTTTATGAATATTATCATTTTTAAGTGCTAACCATTAGATATAATGTGGTTATAAATATCGAATTTTAAAAAATAAACTCAAAGTCTGTAATTTAAACATACATACGTGTGTATACTGTATAGTTTTCCATAAATTTTCATTTACGTTACTAGCACAAGAAACATAATAGGAATTTTGAACAAAAAGAAAACTGGTAATCCTATGATGTCACGTATAAGAAATATTAGATTTTTTGGGGTTCATAAATTCAGAAATCCCAAAACAAAAGTTGTTAGGGTATGAAAGAAATAACAATAATATTATCAGCGTTGCTATTCATGATGTGTTTTAGGATCTTATGTTTTAAGACGTAACAATTTACCTAAATAACCAATATCCACAAATTCGTTATTTAACCATATTCATCAGATCTGAATCTGTTTCCTAGGAGATAACTAAAATAAATCAAACAACAACTGGGACCAGTTTCAGACCTTGTCATCTTCCTGATATAAATGACGCAGTTTGCTGTGAAAATATCACGATGAAATATTAAAAATCTAATGTGTCCTGTTAATGTGTCGGTTGGGCAATACCTATACCGAATGTTGTCTTTGGCAAGGCCATTGCTTCCCTTCCAGACTCCCAGAAATAGATCACCGTGATCACGTTCGAATGGGATCCGCTTCGGATTGTTTAATTTTCGTATTAGTGCGCTCGCGCTGTTTGTCTTTGCTTTGAAGTGTTTTATTCCCCACTTTACATTCTACAGTAACTGATGCGTGATTCTATTTGTCTGCTTCAGATTTGTTTATGTAAACTCTTTATCTAATATTTTTTTCTCTAAACGTTACTTTTGTGGTTAAGTTTTCTTTTTAATCATGTTAATTTCAACAGTTGAGTTCAAATTTTTTGATTGCTATTACATAAACAAAGGCGTTTTAAGAAATGCTTATTGTGATTCTTAATTTCATGTTAATGAAATTAAATCAACGTCATACCTATAACAAATATCATATAACGTCGTATTTTGTTTTCTTCTAATTCTTGCACAATTCTTAACATAACACCGAATATGCCTACCTTAAAATCTTTCTCAAAACCGATTCATAATTAAAACGGACTAATTTTGGGTACGAAGATTTTATACATCATCTAATTTAAATACATCAAATAAGCCGATAAACATGTCCACATCGCTAGAAAAACCATTTAATTTTCCTGAACCTATCAAGCGCGTTCCGTTCCATACACAAATCATGCGATATGAGCTCTCTTAACGATATCTGGCACCGTGATGACATTAAAATTTAGACATTTGATTTCTACTGGCTAACCACGAGCCCATAATTAAATATTTCATGGCTAATTTACAATAAATGATATAGTCTTTTTCGACTGGCGTTTAATTACTATATTTTACGAATATTTAAAAGTAAACAGAGTTATCGTGTCCGGGAATATGTATAAGCCACGTGATAAAGGTTTATTTTTACTTTAGAAACTAAGTGCATAAACAAATGAAAACCAAGGGTTGAATAGAAGAAAATGAATCATTTTTTCGTTCTTTTCATATTTCATGAACTTTCACGTTGTATAGTCCAAGAATATTTTAATGTGTAACTACTTACAAAACACAAATTAATATATGTAATGTTCCGTATGAAAGCGAAAACAGCATAACTCAGTGTGAACGTCTACCCAAACAAACAATTCGAGTTTAGGAACAACTAATGCATTGGCATTGCGAAAGTATTGAAATAGCGTTTGCGTTTTTAGGTTTACATTATAACCGCTTAATGATTTGATATCAGAAATTTACTATTCCAATGAACTATGCTATGTTTATTTGCCGACCCCCGTAGCGGAGCGGTCTCCACAATGGTCTGCCACGCAGTGGGTCCCGGGTTCGATTCCCGGCCAGACAGATATCTGAATGATGAATTTAGATTTTTGTTCTGTGTCTGGGTGTTTGCGTATTCATGTATGTGTGTCCATGGCATCCACGACACAGGAGAAAATCCTACTATGTCTTTTTTTAACTGTAATGACATTAACAAGAGCTTGAGATGCGACAATTAAATCGTTGAATCTAGATTTAGTAATATTTAAAAAAAAAAAAAAAAAAAAACAAAACAAAATATAGGTAGATGCGATTATAAAAATAAATTAAACATGAAAACAATAATAGTCACGATATTTTGTATTACACTGCAATTTTAGTATATCTGTTATGTCAAAGAGAATTAATGTATGAAATAGAAAGTAATATAGTGGAGAGATAATATTATACTGACAGGCCCATAGATTAGATTAAACGATCTAGTACTTACTCATAACATATGATTCAAATGACACAACTTAAAAGTAAAAACTGTATATAGCAATAATGTTAGGTATAAGTACGATTCCATAATAAATCGACCCTATGAATAAACCTGTAAGAAGTAAAAATCTTAAAATGTGTATTAGATTTTATTTTTAGATAGATAGATAGATAGATAAAACATTTATTTCACAACTTAAGACACAACACATAATAATCATTTACATCAAGAGAACTTTTTTACAAAGCTATTTTAAGTTTAAATTGAAAGCCAAAACGTCATAATTTTATTAATATGATATTATTGACAAACTTTACTCATTGCGCAGTAAAAATATACGTATATGAAGTAATTTGATTAAAAATTTCATCTGAAGAATTGACTTAAAATGGATCTGTAAAAAACCGAAAATGCTCTGGAGCGTACAAGAACACTATCATGAAAAAAATCATCACTAGCATTAGTTAAGAGAACCGAATGAATGAAATGTAACATGCTTAGTGAACCTAATTCTGTATTGACATGACCCACATAATCGCTCGAACCGTCTGCAGTTAGAAATGGAGCAGACGTCATGTAATTCGTGTAATGAGATTAATTAAATTGCTCATTGAGACATTGCCGATACATGACTTCAAGTGGTCTATCAGTGATCTATGTCTACGAGACCTAGTAGGTAGGCAAAATTATAATGGCCATATTAAAACTTTTGTAGGAAGTTTTTTATTGCACGATTTATAGCGATGTTTGGCGGATCATATAAACTAAAAAAATACATTAGAAGTTGCATATACATACATAGTATTCATGGGTTTTAGCGGTAGTGGAATTCAGTGAAGATGGGAGTTTCTTGCGCCGACTCTTCTCCATAACTAATAAACCTTCCGAGACGGTGTTAGAGTTTTGACGTTTAAAAAGTGTTCAATAACATAGAAAGTATTGTAAATATTTCTTTTGCAGCTGTGGATTTTGTTAAATAAATAAATAAATAAATATGAATCAACTTTGAATAAATAAGATTTGAATTTGAATAGAAATGATAATTTTGATGCAACCCTAATCATTAGAAGAGGGAATGCAGATTTGATAAAATTACAAATACATAAGCAGTGGACGTTCAAAGACAGTTCGCCGAAATCCTTATTGCATGCAGATGCAGTCATAAACCAGGGACTTATAAACAACCACATTGCTAATTTCAGGCCGCAGTCACCAGCTGCAGTCGCAAGTCGCATTCAACCAACAATAGACAAATGCCCGTACGTCAACATGGTTGGCACCTCATAAATTGATGCTATATTTTCCGGAATGAAAATCGAAGGTCAAACCAAGTATGTGGCTGATAGCCAGACGATACTTGACGATCGATAAACTGTCTTCGAAATGAATTGATTGGTGACAATAAAGAAGATAATTATGTATTTATAGACACAAAACAGAATTCATAACAATCAACAGCTTCAAAGATTCTTGTACACTGTGTAGAAAGACATGCTCAGTGGCATAATTCATCAACATTTCTTTTACTAAGCGCTCCATATTTCATCAACAATAGGACATAAAACATCAAAAAAGCAGAGAATTACACTACAATTACTACAAGATTCATTAGCATCTCCACTCAGTGATTTCAATCGAAATGTAAAATTTCTTGTTCTTACAATGCCTTAAGATAAAATATTTTCGATGCTTCATTTTTCATTGAAAGATCAAGAATATCAAGAGATCCTAATTTGAAAGATGCTATTAATTCCACAGTTGCATGTTCAATTTGCATGAGACAGGTCTAATGTCCTAAATAAATATTATTTCTGCAAACCATTTCATAATTAAAATTATTCGATAATCAACAAATGCATTACCAATAAACTGGACAAGAAATCTTTTTGTTCTATCAATCACACTATGTCAATTAGTATCATCATCTAGTAGTAGTAGTATATCATCTAAGACTAAATAAACTAGTAAATACTAGTCACAAATGGGAATAAACCAGTACTCACCACTCCTATCGCTGTACGTGTTCTTCTCGACATAATTGCCGTAGCGTGCGTTGCTCAGGTCATCCAACAAGGTATCCAGCTCCGACAGGTTGCCGCGGCCGCCCGTCGTCCTCCCGTAGCCCGTGGTCTGGCCAGCGTGACTGGTGTACCCTGGCGAGTGGCTGCCGTAGCTGGAGGATGTGTTCGTGTACTTCACTGGAACCACCTTCTCGTGGACGCTTGTTGTGTTCTGATACGTGGGCTGTGGACAAAAAAGAGATTTAGTCTATTTTGATTATACTACAGCGTTTTAAAAAAAATAAATTTAGTTAGACTGCATGCTCGTTTGGTACTTTTATTAAGGTTCAAAATTTGAACACAGTGATGGTTTTTAGCTAAAATTAAATCAACAAAATAACAGTATGACATGTATAAGAAAAGAACAATTATTCGTTAAGGACCCAACTATTTATTTTAGTTAAGTTAGCGATGTCTATGGATAGGGATATATTCAGAAAACGCTTCCATCTTTATTGCGATGGACTAAGCAAGTGTAATTTTTATCATAATTAGTAACCTACCAGGTTAGGTACTTAAAAAAGTTTTTAATAAGATCATTATCCATTTTATTAGTATAAGAGTAATTACGAGTGCAGTCACGATCAATTTTATCTTTAGAGTATAGCATCTTTCCTTTCATGATGATGATTAGATTCTAGTCTTGAAACTAGGGACGAATACGGTGCATCCAAAGCTATTGCACTCAATGTTAATCTGTCGTGTGGTGTTGCATATCAATTATCTATATGCTTGATAAGAGAAGCATTCGTTAAAACGAGTCTTATTATCTTTTAATTTAATCATTTAATCTGGCATACGTCTCAGTCGGGCTATTAAGAATACAGGAGTTAATATGAAATACAAAATAGGTTTAATCCTACTAAGAAGAAAGGTGAGAAATTAACCAGAAACATTGTTTCATGTGAGACATCAGTGAGAAATGGGAACCGTAAATCGTAAATCTGTTTCGTAACAGTCTCCTAACCTGTCCACAACAACAAAAGCTAAACAACGATAAGGTATGTAATATGATTGTTATTGATCAAAAAATTTTTTGTGACATTTCGGTTTGATTGTTGTTACTGCGAACATTTTAGGTGACGAATGAATTTCCTCGGCATTTCCGGACCGCTATGATCAAGAGCGGTAGGTAGCTATAGGTACTTAAAACAGATACAGACTTGTATATGTTTCAAACATAGAAAACTTTAATAACTATACTATCTACATTGGACGTCAGTAATTGGATTGGAGGACTGCAAGCAGCTAGGTTTTATGCGAGCTTCTGTGTTTCGGACACAAAACTGTCAATCCAGTTGTAACAATTGAATAGCAATTATTAAAGGATTCAGGGTCAGTATGGATCGTTTGAAATACAACAAGGGAGTAACTTTTCTGTATTAGCTCCAGTATCCGTACTTTCCTATACGATTCTTCATGGCAAAAAAGTGTTTCGCATCGTGTGAAAAAAACAGTTTCTAGTAATATAACGTAAAAAGGGTCAATTCTTAACAACTAATTTACGAACAGTATCGAGTGTATGGAGGTTACGGGAAACACACTGGGCCCAGTTGGCTCCGGTCCCACGTAAATAAAACATCGCAGTCGTGTACGTATGTAGTTCAAGTGGCTTTGGAGTTAACATGAGTTTTACTATAAATCATATATGAAATACGTTCTAATGCAAAGATATACGTATGAGTTTGTAGTTTAATGAGGGATTGGCACGAATTTTGTTTATCAAATATAATAAAATGTTCCATCTGTTATTTCAAGATAATTGACTTATTTCATATTATGTTTATTTGGACAATATTAAATACCAACTAATCCAATACCAAGAAATCGTTAATTGATGGCTGTCAATCAGCATGAACTGCCCTCAGTAAAATGATCAGACCCCGATATAGGTAAAAGAAACCTCACCCAAACATGTAGGTAAAAGAAAAAGAAAAAGGTATTTTAGAATCATACAAGATAAATTTTGCTCAAAAAAGAGTATGAGCGGCATACAAAGTCTTGTTTGGTTTTATATATTTTGCTGCTATTCGGCTTCAATCATTATCAAAAAATACGTCATTCTATTATGATTATGATAACCATAAATGCAGAGTCTAGCGACATCTAGTTAGCCAGACATTAAGAGTTGGATGGTTTCCAGCTGCAGTGTTTCATCCTTACCTTCTTCAAGAATTAATATTCAGATATAGAACTAGATGGCGTTGTTTTGAACAGTTTAACACTTTCTACTGTTATAATTCTTGTCATGTAAACATATTTAAACAGCAGTTGATAATAGTGACTTACACCTTATAAAACAAGTTACTAAATTGTAGTAAATTAAGAGGTAGAATTCAGTTTAAGCATATTTTCTTACAGCATTATTTTTAATCTAAATTCAAACAAAGGATTACATTAAATTTAATTGATTAATCCGCGTTTAATTTGCAGATAAATTATAGCTAAAAAAATCGTATTTGTGATCTGTTTGATTCGCGAATACAAAAAGGGGCCTCACACGCTAAAAATTTCAAGCAAAGGTCAAAATGCAATTCAAATGTTAAATTTAACAGTCAATACTTGACATTTACTATAAAGATGACATAACTGTAAAATTATTTATTATTTAATTATATACACAGTATGACATCAGAGCATTAGACAAGACCTGCGCTTAGAGATGTAAAACGCATACAAACGTTCCTTAAGCTTTGCGATTAGAATATGGTTAAGTTATGAGGATAAGAGATAAACTGTGTTATAGATTTATTTACCAACTAGCTGATCCTCGCGGTTTCATCCGCGCTAAAGAAGTAAAGAGGCATACATATCACTACATAGTATAAAACAAAGTCACTTTGTCTGTCTGTTGTTCCTGTCTGTTCCATATGTATGCTTAGATGTTTAAAACTACGCAATGGATTTTGATGCGTTTTTTTAAATGGATATTTAAGTTAAGTTTATATGTACTTAAACGAGTGCGAAGCTGTGGGAAAAAGCTAGTTTAAACACAAGTTATACTTTCCAGCGACGGTGGCCGCATGCGTGTGGAGCGCGCGCTAATGCTCTTTTCAAAAATTAAAGTAGCCTAAGTTACGCCGCGTAAAAGTGCCATCAATCGGTCGTCCAAACAGACATATGGATAAAACAAAATTAATTGCATTTTTGTAATAGGCATCGTGTATACTTTCATGTGCATTGAGTAAAAAGTTACTATATGAAATCACAAACAGACACTTCAATTTTATTTATTTGTTTAGATGTATAGACGACCTTACATGGCAAGATAAGACTAGTTAACCTTTGAGAGTATTTACTTAACTAAGTTGTTCTACATTAAATACGAATAACGCTTTTGCTTGCGGTTATGTCTGAGTTTACATACTTCTTATATTTTACTTTCGTCTACTCCTAACATTGTATGTACGAGTATGTATATTACAGAATATATTGGATTGCTTACTTTAAATAGGTAA
>DWPV01006096.1:0-11801 GCA_018251915.1 Urbanus proteus proteus
CTCTCTCTCTCTCTCTCTCTCTGTGTGTGTGTGTGTGTGTGTGTGTGTCTGTGTTTTGTGTGTGTGTGAGTGTGTGTGTGTGTGTGTCATTGTGTATCTTAGTGTTAGCTCCCACTACAGGAAAAATCTTAGTATTTGTATTCACATTCTTCATGAATGTCGTAGGCGTAAAATCAATAGGTATGCAATAGGGATCCCGAACATAGACAGCTGTCTATCCGCCAAGTTAATCGACAACTACTAACTACGAGTAACTGATTTTAAGTCATGGGAAAGAAATCAGATTTACAAATTATATGCAATGAGGAAAGATGAGGTATAAGTTTCGTGACGTCATATTAAATTAACCACATCAAAATGTAACGTACCTAATGTCGTAGCTGATTAAAAACATTTAATTAACCGTAACCGATTTCTTTTGATAATAACAATAATATTTTTTAATAATTATCGTAATTTTTGTAGATATTCAATTTAAAATTGGGTGACGTCATATTACACTAAAAAAAATTAACGTAATGTACGGATAACCTCAAAAGTGAAGATACATCGATAAAATTACTTTCCGAATTGTGTGAGCGTCCGCTTGCAGTCTTCGATGGTCTTGTTGAGGCGTTCCACAGTGGCGGAGGTTTGCTTCTGCGCGAGCAGCCTGGTGCAGCTCTGGACGGTGGTGTGGTAGCCGCAGACATTGTGGAACACGCGCACGGCGCGGTCGCCGCACACGAACAGATACTTGCCGCTCGCGTCGAATATCATGTGGTTTATCAGACCTGGAGATAAAATAAATGTTTTTAAATTAATTTAAAATAGTTATTATTCTTATTTTTTTATAAGATGTGAGTAGCAAACGAGCTTACAGTCCACCTGATGGTAAGTGGCCACTGCCGCCCATGGACCTTTGTAATCAACCCTAGATATGATCACGGTCATACCTGGAGTTGACCACAGGTGTGTTGCTTCAAGCCAGAACACAGCAGCGCTGAAAACTGCTGTTATAAGGCAGAAATAGGTGTGGCGGCGGTGCCGCCGGAGTCGAACTACATGGGGTTTTACCACCTTCAAAATTATTTGAACTACGTTTCTGTTACAACTGAAATTCTAACAGAAACGGAGAACTTGAGTGATCCGTTCATTTTTTGTTTGATGTCGATTAAAAAGTAGCAAACGTGGTCTTCCTTTCATGGACATCCGTAACCAACCCCAGATAAGATCAGAAACTTGCCTGAGGCTAGCCACAGACGCATTGCCTGAGTTCTAAGTGTGTCTCCCTCACTACACCCTTCAAACCAGAACACATTAACGCTTAAGAGTGTTCGTAACTGAACGAATGTCTTAGGGTGAAATGAGTTTCATCTCATACTGATACTCTACGACGTTTTTGCTATGTCGATTAGTGAAGAACTAAATTGGTAAATAATATACAACGACTTATCACTACATAGTATAAAACAAAATCGTTTTCCGCTGTCTGGTCCTATTATATATATGCCTTGATCTTTAAAACTACACAACGGATTTGATGTGTTATTTATGATGTGTTATTATATTAATTAGCAGAGTGATTCAAGAGAAAAGTATATAAAATATATACGTAAACGTACATGAATAAAATAATTTCCCTAGTATCTTTAATATCGTGCTGATTTATAACGAGAAAAGTTTTCATTGACCTGCATAATAATACATTTCTGGTTTAGGTACAAGGTAGCAAGCACGTGTATTGATTTTAAATTATATCGAACGTACAAGTCCTTGGATGTCTGTCATTTAATAATTCAGAGCAACTGTTGACCTTCGACCGATACCAATTTGCTGGCGATACATTGGAACTGCAGTTACCTGATATAACTAAACTACTTCGGTCCTTGGACATAGGAAAAATACACAAATTATACGTAGTATAAACGATGAATCTGATTTGATTCAAGGTTTATTTTCTTATTTTTCAAACGATTTTTCGCTTTTCTTTTCTTTTTGTCTCCTCGAATAATCTTTAATCTCTGAATAGAAACCCTCAAACGATAAAAACGTGAAAATGATTTTCGTAATTAATTACGTCTTCCAAAGAAATCTTTAAAAAATATATACAATGTAAGAAAGATAGTACCTACACAGCAATTATTTACTAGGATAGGTATAAAATTAATAATTATTTACTAGAATATGAAGTTATTGATGCCGTACAACTAAAGTTATTAAAACAAAAATATTTTGGACAAATTCTCATAACATACCAAGATGTATGATGTGAACTGATGTTTGATAGAGTTATAGTACCAAGGCTGCAGTAGGTTCTCAGAGCGGTAATATACAGTTGACATTTCCCGTTTAAAAATCAATAGCAAAACCTTGAACTGCATTATATTCTATTCTATTCAATTATTGACTCGATTTAGCTCGACACTCACCAGTGTAGACATTCTCGATGGTGTCATACAGCTTGCCGGTGTACGTGTCGTACAGCTCGATGTTGGCGTCCGCGGACACGGCGAGCACCTCGGCGTTGGGCGAGAGAGCGATGCGCGGCGGATTCGCCGTCTGTGTGTACGTGCCCGTTTCTAGCACGTGCGGGGACTCGCCTAAGCTGTATTGAACTGAAACAAACAAAGTTTAATTTAGACTTTAGACGCTTTGTAGACTCCATCCACAAACTAGGATTTTCTGGTGTGTTCTGGGTGTAATGGGTATCACACATAAAGACGAATAAACAAACATCCAGACTCAGAACAGAATTTTTAATTCATCATCCAGATATATCCGGCCAGGGATCTAACCCGGGTTCCACTCCTCCACCACGGAGGTCGTCAATTGTTTAGGTATCAAATAATATTCTTGACCTTACCACCTTTGGGCTACCACCATTGGGCAAGTTTCCTCTCAGAATGAGACTGGTTAGTTACAATCCAAGCATTTGGGAAAAATTTTAGACATTTTTGGCATCCATTTTTCCCTACAATATTTTCTTCTATCGTTCAAACATGTGTATTATAATAATTAATCCTAATTCTAATATCTTAGTCATCTTTGTTATCTTTGGGTGTTTTATACTATTTTTTAAGTTCCCAAGAATCCTCCTGCATGTATACTATAATTTACATGCTTTAAAATTCCAATAACGTCACCGACAATCACCAACACGTGTTACATTTCATATACCTACCTACCTAGGACCTATAGTAAAATATCTATCATGTATTGTGTATTTGTCATGCTTGTAACAAGTTAAGCGTTAATGAATTCTACCTCAGATTTAAAATAATACCATAACAAAAGTTTTTCCTTCATTTAATGTAAATAGTACAGACGTTTAATAAATTTAGATACCTAAATCACATCTTGTTTCATGTTTAAATTTATTTTGTAAAAATATTTATTTAACTCAGCAATCTTTAAGTTATATGTCTATCGATAATTATTGTTATTATTAGTTTATATTTTTATTGCTTATTACAGAATAATTATTCTCTAAGGTTCACAATGAGCAAGATTTAGTAGTCGATGTATTAATGAACCATAAATAGATTATTAAAATAGATCTATTAAGTAATAGATTATTATTATAAGAGCCCTGAATACATTTATAACGATCCATCTGACCTTTGCCCAAACGTTTTATTTAGACGAAGACTATTTATATTTAGTTGAATACGTTTCGTCTTATTCAATACACTTAAAGAAACCAAAATCGTCATTCCATTCGTTTCCATTAGCCAAATAAAAAGAAAATGTAAAACTTGAAAAGGAGTTTTTGACTTCTTGGTAAAAAGAAAATGTCCAGACATACAAACTATTGATTAATCTAAACTTTTAAAATAGTTATCTTCAAAAAGATCGTTAAATTATGAAAAGAATGTAATAGATAATAGAAGAAACAATCATACGAATTCAAAAAACCTAAAAAATATGAAAATTCAAATCTCCATACTAAACGTGTGAACTTTGTATTGCGGCAAAAATATCATAAGGCGCTTTTACTATTGCACAAACATTTTACTCATGCAGTGAAAAACCTACATCAAACGTTGGCGTCGTTGAAATATTTTTCAAAAATAGATATTAATAAGAAGTTAGAAGTAACAAACGAGCATCGCTCCCTTCGCCCACACAGCTCAGCTCCACCCACGAACCTCCCTGCTTTTCAATACATAGAAATGTTTGATATTTACGGCGTAAGTGCAACAGTCGATATAAGTCCTCATTTTGTTATAAAGGTTATACTGTTCAAAGAACCGTAATGTCGGCGGAAATAGTAGGTAGTAGGTACTTATTTCAAAATCCTAGACACTTCACATCCTTTCGTATCGACGAAGATTACACCCACGGACAAGCACTGAACAAGAATTTTCCTTTTAACGGAAACTAGTGGGCGGATTCGAGGAGCATCTTCAAGAAAAACATCAACAATATAACGCTGTTTGTTCACGTTGAAATCCCTTAAGTTGTTGTTTTCCACGTAATCCTGTGTAGGACGGCATCACGGCACTTCGCCTCGATGCCTCGTTAGCGAACTAGGCATGGCTCGGATATACCGTAACGTAACTGAAAACCATTTTCATGAATATATGATAAGCATATCGATACATTACCTACTAGAATATGCTTCGAGCGTGGAGGTACCACCGCCACGCCTGTTTCTAGCGTGCAGCAATTCTTGTTTCGTTAAAAGGGTGTGGTTGCCGGTTCACTTGCAATGAGGCGACCATCTTAGTCCACAGTGGAATATATGAACGCTTGCTACTTCATACTTATAAAATCCAACCGTCTTATCAAACGAATATTAAGAAACCGATGAGAAAGAAATAAAGAAAAGAAAAGAAACACATTCTGTAAAGGATCACCTTCGAATATTTGATTTTGTTTTTCAATTTCTTGACCGTCTGAAAAACTCATCAAATCGACATTGGTAACTGTAACAGTTTCCATATCGATATGAAAAACCAATTATCGGTTACGTAACCGTTTTCGAATCAAACAACGACCGTATCTATTGCGAACTATTCTCATTGTGCCAACATATCGATAATCGATACAGTCTGTACCAAGAGGTCCGCTTACTCATAGATTCAATTTTCCCAGTAATATACTGGGGCGATATAAATTTTCCACCGGCAATATGTCCCATAACATTTATATTTTTGTTGCGCAATATAACATTCACGGTAAACAAAATTTATTTTACGCATTTAATGAAATTACGCAGAATCATGTTATGATATTCATTATAACGAGATATTTAACGTAAGTATTGCGTCATATTGGCACGTAAACAGGGACACTGGTGTCTGCGAATTTGTTCTACTAAAACTAATCGCGTATTACGTTTTTTTAAATAAAAATTAAGTATATTTAATGAGATGGGAAATCCAACAGGGACGGTCAGTGTAATAAGAACTATCTATACAAATAAATAAAATAGAAATCTTTACTGGCTTTGATTGTCTTAATATATGGTGACTTCCACGAATTCGCTATAGAGTGATTTTACTAAGGTTCATATTATTAACTTTAGGTACACATAATATATATTTAAATAAATTCTGTGTAACGTAGGCGTTTCGTCATGGAATCAAGTAAACAGAGTACAGGATATAAACAAGGATATCGTGAATGTCCATCCCATATGGCTTCGGCGTAGACAATTAAATGCATAGACAGGCCACGTGACGTATAATCAGTTAGGGCGATCACACGCTCCGTAACAATTTATTAAACCATAATTCACATACCTATGGACATATCTACAAAAATGCATTTGAAAGTGGTAGAACTCCATGATATTCGACTCCGGCGTCACCGCCGCCACATCTATTTCTGCCTTATAACAGCAATGTAAAGCACTGCTGTGTTCTGGTCTGAAGGGTGTGGTTAGGGAGATATACTTATCCGTGGCGTTCCAGCTCCGTCCTCAGGGGTAGCAACGCATCTGTGATTAACCTCAGGTAGGACTTTGACCTTATATAGGGTAAGTGGCAACTGCCGCCCATGGACATCTGTAATGTCGATGGGCGGCAGTTGCCACTTACCATCAGGTGGACTGCATACTCGTTTGCTACTTCGATCATATAGAAAAAAATGACTTTTATGAAGTAGGTATCCTAACAATCTGAAGAGAAAAATTCTATGTGTAAGTATTTACGAAGTAAAACAACTTGGTTCGACTATGGAGGCATCATAACCACACTTGTCTACTCAATAACAGCAGTATTAAGCTCTGCTGATATCTTGAAATATGTGGTAAGTAGAAGACTCTTATTCAAGACAATTCAAGATAACCCGTAGAGGAAGTAACCTCGATTGACATATGTACATATATACATATGTACATATATACATACATGCATATGGCAACAGCGACATGCCATCAAGTAGGCCACAGAGTCACTTATTTCTTCTACCATGGCGAGTTTTGGGTTCGATTTCCGAAGCAAATATGTAGTAGGTAATGTAATCAAAATGACGATACGATCTATGTGCGCGGAGAGAATTTTGATGCTGCATGACAGTCAACAATCCTTTTAACGTATTAGACGTTAATAGGAACTTACCACGACTTCATGACGTATAATTCAATAGTGAGGAAATTCCAAATAATAAAACAAAGGTCAGTTATCTTCAAACCAAATTCGGTTCAGCCACAATAACATCAGTATTGTAAATCCTGCGACGTGACCATGTGAAGGCAAACAGACGTACTTATTTCTTATTAATCACGAATGAACAATACGTAGTGTCGGGTTCAACAGTTCAAGAGGAATTTTAAAACATATTTAGCCAAACTTTGAGAACATTATATACGAGTATATTTTCTTTTTTTTTTTCATAGTGTGAAAGGAGCAAATGAGAATTTAGTCTACCTGCCTGTTAACCCCTGAACCGAACTCCGAAGCCAAAGTTAATTTATTAAATGTGACCGACCCGAACTATAATCTGAAAAAAAAAATAGGAATATCAAATACAGTTACGGCACTTCAGTTGACCGAATTCAGTGTGACCGTAATAACATGTAAAGTGTATCATTCGCCTTAACCGCGTGGGACAGACCCCTGCGACGAAACTTGTCACTCAACAGTTTTATTCAATGGTTTAATTATCATACATGACTAACCTACCTATACTACGCTACCCTATACATTTATATAGAAGACTCCGAAAACTATTTTGTTTAATTGTTCATAGCTATGCCATGCACTAATGTTAATGTGGCCAAATTAATATAATGACTAAATTATCAGTACCCCATTTAAGTATTTTGTCATTCAATTCATGAGCGGTGAACCCAAAAGTCTCGGCGTAATATGTAATATATTGTGTGAATATCATAACCTCATTATTATTTATTTTATAGAGGTTTATTTAAAGAAAATGTCAATTATCAAATTATTGAATGGGAGCCTACTATGACTATGCGAAAATATAGCAGTTTAATTAAGGTTATTTCTACACAAAAACCTAACGTCAGTTAAGCTAATTTAATTTGAATTTGAAATTACAGTATGAAGTCATGGGTAATCCACTTCTGGAAGAACCCATTTGATGCAACCAACTCAAAATAATACTAATATTTTAATTACCTACCTGATATTGTAAGTAACATCTAAATTTCAAGAAGGAACATTGAAGTTATATATCACCATTACACTCTAAACACCAAAAAGTGTACAAAAAATTTACAGGTGAATTTTTTAAATAAACAGAACACTGTGGTCACAAACTTACAACTTACCATCAGGTGAATTATATATTCATTTAATTTTTAATTATATGAAACGAAGTTATATATTAATTTATTATTTATCTATATTTGTATGTAATTTACTGATAAGAATAATAAATATTAATATCGCGGTGCATAATTAGTCACTTACTCGACGATTTTATGTTCTTAATTTTAATAAAGATTGTTACATTATTATTAATTTAAACCTAAATTAGATTAGAATACTTAACTTTATAAAATAATTGTTGTATATTTTATAATATATACATATATGAACATTTATATGTTTACGATTGTGGTCGAATTTAGACAACTTTATAAATCGATATTTTTGATAAAGATTAAGTGTGTAATCTAAACCAAGAACATCTCTTTACATTGTAGGTAGGTAGGAAACGTACGAATCGAAAGTGGTATCTTACATTTTTTTATCATTTTTTTTTACATAAAGTTATGTTAAAAAGAAGCTTTTTAAATCGTACGGACTATAGGAATTTCCAAATACAAAAATCTTATATGATGTCATGCCTACATTATGATATCGTGGGAGACCCCGTGCAAGGAGGTTGACTAAACAAGAATATGCATATTCACGTTACGTATTTCCCGATACGAAATATAATGTACTTTAATAAAACGGACATGACACGGTAGGAACTGCATTATTTTTAATAACATTTTTCAATAAGTTAAAACTCTGTCCCTTAATCGAGAGAGCAGAAATTCAAATCTCGGGAACTCTCCTCAGGCATCTCTGACTTATTTAAGTTATGAGCGTACTAGAAATCGATTATCAGTTGCTATAATGACCCTAGAAAATATCGTTAACTTATTCTCTCGCTTGTCTGAAACATTTGACCAGCGCGCTGGACTGTCTTGATAAATGAACTTAAAAATTAAATATTATAATTTTGTAAACTTAGTCTTACTCTTATGGTAATCCATAACCTTTAACTCCTCTTATACTGTGAGGTGGTTCATGTCGTAGGTATATATGGGATGTTTTAATAAAAATACATAAACACGACTTACAGCGTCATTAATTAATAGGAAGGTTAGTAGATATCACACTATAGGTATGTTAGTAAACTTTATACATTGCGTTTTTACGGTCTAGGAAAACATGGCAAGGAAACCTTCCCTGCTATATTTTCCTACATAATAAGAAGTATATTTTATTTTAATCCTCGCCTTTGGAAGTATTAGAAGTGTCTTTTATTAGAAACTAGCTGCTCCCCGCGATTTCACCCGCGTTAAAGAAATAAAAAGGTATACCTACACATTCAAACATAAGTGATACTCAGCCCTCCCACGACTGTTCCATTTCCAATTATTATAATATTGTTTAACAGTCGGGTCTTTTTTGTTATAAATTATTGACTTTAATAAGTGCTGACAGATTCACCGAAATAGGACCATAGTAGTGATACATCCGTTATCCAATATGTCCAAATGAGGATGTGTGACGTAACTACATACGTGCTAGGCTAACTAACGCAGAACCTTTATACGCTTAAAAATGCATCACAATGATTCACGCTTCTGCATATATTTTCCTTCCTGCACAATTCGGTTAGTATATTGTCCTCATGCACTATACACGTATACCTTATTTTATGGGAAAACTCTTTTATTAACTCGCTAACTTTGACAGACTTCATAATACTTGAGGAAATGAGTACGCAGTTCAGTCAATAAATGGTCGGTATTGATGATGGATATTCCCAATGAATTCTAAACATGACAAGAGTATAATTGACTTTAGATATGTGTGATTAGTAGTCTACTTAGGATTTTCCAGACTCTTAGGTACATGAACTTGCAGGCGGTATCAACTACTACTTAACTAATTACGTTCACATTAACAATCACAACAATTGTTTTTAATTACTAACATAGATAAAAAATAAATTATTCAAATAAACAACTATCTATTTATAACTTTACTATACTATTTTTGTAAGGATTTTGTATTATAATGCGGAAAATTATATTTATTAGATATTTTTATACTTCCGTCTAACTCTACCGCTTATCACTTAATTTATTAAACCAATATTACCAACATAAACTATTATTTTACACAGTGCACTTTATAAGTATAAGTTAATATTCCATGTATCTTCATAAATATCTAGTTACTCGAAAAACAAACTATAGATAGCAGTGCGCACGCGCAGATTCGCGACAAGTAGTACCTAACTCAAAAACTAACATGCATATGGACATAAACAGCTTCAACGCGACATACCACTATTTTGCACGTAAGTTATTGTTGTTGTGACCGCCCGTAGCCGATTTATTGTCCGAGAGGACGCGGCTTGAATCGATAACCTGAGAGATTTCCATGCCCGCTTCTGTCCAGTTGTTTGAAACGTTGAATAATTCTGTCTCACACACTTGATGGAATGCAACATCGGTTGCTTACCAACTCGAATGTTTATTTACTTCAATATTTGTATATTGTGTTACCAATCTCGCATTACAAAAAAGGTAAGGTGATTTCTGTTACTTAATAAAGTCCAAAACGAAGTCATCAAAAATACTCTATTAATTAGTTATGCGTAATGTGCCTATAATATGATGTATGCATGAAGCATAACGCATATTTTTTTTATTTAGGGGAATTCCTTCGATATAACGTACATTTTATTTAAGACGATGACAGTTTTATGACGAAGATTTATGATGAAAATACAAATCTTATCAGCGGCATCGTTTGATGGCGTAACGATGGTCATTCATGTTTTATACAAAAATCTAAAATAATTTCATAGTAGATACTTATTCGTAGTAAAACACTTGTATAATCGTCTAACTATGCCATATAAAACTGTAATTAAAGTTATATTTTTAACCTGAACAAATACAATAATTTTTAATTGCAGACAGACATCAATATTGATTTACTCGCATAGATTATTGTTATAAACGGAATACGACGCAATACGGATGTTTACAGATAACAATTACGTTTTAGTATTCATTCAACAATACTCACTCTTTGTATGATATAGCTTCCACGTGCCATCCTTGGATATGGTGGCGATGTGTGACGTGTCCACGTCGAACGTCACGTCATACACTCCCGAAGTGTGGCCGGAGAGTTCGAACGCCTTCGTCAACTGTTTGAACTCGCCTTGCTTCGTGAAGCACACTTCGATGACTTTGACATCGGGTGAGAATCCAGTGGCGACCACGAAGCGACCGCACGGCGATATCTTCGCCGAGTATGTGCACATTAGGTACGTGTCCAGACGCTCCAGCTGCTGGCCCTTAAGGTCCCATATGATCATGTCGGTTTTCGATGAGCAGGACATCATGAACTTTCCGTTGCTCGAGATACCGAAACCGATTACATCCTCTTTGTGGACCTGCAGAGGAAATACTGTCAATTAATATAGACGTAGAGACATTTGCAGAAGGAAATGGGTCTGTAATTAACAATCTCGTAAGACCAGACGTTCCCAATATTCAGCGTCTTTCTAAGCCTTAAGTTAGATTGTTTGCTTGAAACTAGTTGTATACCATCTTCCAGCTAAACATAAATGACTAATTATCCGAAACGTAGGCATTACAGTAGGTACCGAATCCATTCCAACCGGTTCAATACAAGCTCTAAATACAATTAATCAATAACACCTTGAGCGACTACTGTGCTCAATAATTCAAGCATCCTCGGCACTCCGTCGAAAATACCTCGACCGACATCTGAACTTATGCGTTATATAAATGGAGCTATGAGTTCGGAGCTAGCATGAAATTATTTATTGAAAGCTCAACCGAATTTTAAGGTACTTCAATAGTGGAATTTCGCTTCAAAGCCAGATCACAATACTAAGTTGTAGGTACTTTGCCCAAACACTAAACGCCAACAACTGCGTCTACAAGACGAAGAAAATTTAATATTTTTTAAAATATGGTCGTTTGCTATTTCTCTTACATGCATACACTAACCAAGCGCCATATATAGCGTTAAATACAGCAGAAGATAAACATTTCGAATTTCGACGACCCGGATGGCGCAATGGTTAACACGCCGGAGCGCTAATCCGAGGGTCCTGGGTTCGATTCCCAGCGA
>DWPV01006097.1:0-11801 GCA_018251915.1 Urbanus proteus proteus
GGAGCTGCCAGTGATGAGTGGGTGCTGTTTAACCAGGATATGATTGGTGAGAATAACCTTCTATGGTCCTATGAACATACCTAGTTGCTGAACTGGACATCCTACTGTGACGCAATCCCCAAAGTAGGATTTTCTCCTATGTCGAGGATGCCATTTACACAAAGACGAATACGCAAACACCTAGAACTAGAACAGAAATCGAAATTAATTATTCAGATCTTTCTGGACGTCATTATTGATGGTAGAACTTTTACAGAGAAGAATGCCGCCTATGGATGTTTCAATCAATCCCATGTAAGACTATAGTTCTGCTTGAGGTCGGTCTCAGATATGTTGCTAGTTGCTAACTCTGAAGACTACGTTGGAACGCCTCGGATAAGTATATCTCCGTCATAGATGTAGACTCCTGCTAACGTAGGTAGATCGGCTATGTTAGACGTCTAGCGAGACCAAAATGCGATTGTCTCGCCTGTCGATCTGCTCATCATGCTCTGACTCTTTCACTATTGCCCATCTATCTATCTACGATCTAAGGTTTGCGTTACTATATCCTTCGCACAACACAGCAGCGCCTAACACTCGTTGTAAGGCAGAAATAGGGGTGGCGGTGGTGTCTCCAAAATCTCCTTCACCTTAAATAATATATGTAACTCCATAAACACCATAGATTAACCAATCTCCCCCCTCCCCCCCAGCCCCCTACCGCGTGAACTACGACTCGCGCAACTGGCGGCTGCTGTCGGCGGCGCTGGGCGCCCGCCACGATACGATCCCAGTGCTCGGCCGCGTGCAGCTGCTGTCTGACGTCTTCGCGCTGGCCTGGACCAACCAGCTGGATTATGGGATTGCTTTGGAGTGAGTATAGCTGTAAAATGATCAGAAACGGTGATGAGAAGGCTTATATTTAAAGAAAAGGAGCTCAGGTTTCACTTTTACAACAAGACAGTGGTAAACCGCTGGATTCAGGAGTCTTAGACCTATTTGAAGTGGGGCCTATTAGGAGAGATGCCAAATGGGAGGGCCAATTAGAGACCCATGAGAACATGGGGATGAAATGATTTCTTAGTTTTATTTAGTTCTTTATTCATTAGTTCGTTCATGTAATTATAAAGCTAACAAAATTTTCGGTGTCACAGTTATTGTCACAGTTAAGTTTTATAAATCCATTACATATTAAATTTACATATTTAGGAGACAAATTACTCTTCTGGGTATCTAAAGTACTTTTTCCATAAAAATGGAAATAAAATTTTATTATGTATTTAAAAAAAATCTACTTAGTAATTTCATTTCTTCAGTTTGGCAAGCTACCTCCAAAAGGAAAACGACTACCTTCCTCTTTCAACTGGTCTGTCAGCGCTCGCCAAGATCGAGAATGTCCTGATACGTTCCCCGGACTACGGAGCGTTCCAGAAGTTTGTAAGACGACTCATCGGAGAGACCTATCATAGAGCCGGTGGACTGGCTGCCAAGAGAATCTTGAATGGTGAAGATTTGGACAGCGTTAAAATGCAGGTAAAAAATACATTATGTATCTTACATTTTCCTTTACCGCAACATGTGAGGGAAGGTTTCAACTTTGTGTAAAACACCACAATCTAGAGAAATACCACTTATTTGTTTCGTCGATAGCCTTTGATAAAGATATTGACGCTATATAATTATGATCAGAACGTATAAGTTACAACTTACTTTTGTTTTCGAATTCTATCCCAATAGTTAAGACGATAATTTTAATACAAATAAGCAACAATGGTATTTATACTAAGTAAAACGTTGGAGTTTCACAGGGTACCACATTTGGTCTATTTTTATACCGTTTACATTCCTATTGTAAATAATATTGTAGGATTAATAATAATGATCATATTATAATAAGGTATGATGAAGGATAATGATAGTTATGTTCCTACAGGTTATGACTAGTGGCTGGGCGTGTCGTATGAAGGTTCCGGGATGTGAAGAGAATGCAATCGAACTGTTCCAAAAGTGGATGGAAACTGAAAATCCTGATGAAAATAATCCGTAAGTATATTTTTATTTGCGACTGGTTTATAAGGAGGATGTTTTTTCTCAAGCGGATACTTGTGAGGCAGGGAAATGGGGCAGTTGGATTCATCTTAATTGTCATAGTGACCTGGCTGTAAAGAGAGCAAGTGGGGGAAAAAACGACAATTTCATCATAATAATAGGGGTATCAAATGAAAACAAGTAAGAATTTACTGGCTTTCATTTCATCCTATTACAAAAATACTTAGCCCGAATAATATTAGTGGTGCCGATTATATTGGGCTTTGTTTTAATTTTTTAACGTTTGGCATACAGCGCTCATATATGTATTTCAGTTATTTGTTTAACCTATAACACTCGCTGCGTTACCGGAACGGGATTTAAATGGTCGCTGTAACGGGTGATGCAGATGATTATGGAACGTACTGATTATTATTAAGAGGCTTTCAGACGACTTGATTTGATAAATAAATAAATCACTTTGATTGTCGATGATATTGCCAGCGATCGGCGATAAAAATGTCCAGTCAAATCAGCTCGTGTGGAAGCCTCTTTAACGCTACATTGTTTGCACAGCATTCCCCTGGACCTGCGTCGCACGGTGTACTGCGTGGCCGTATCGCGGGGTTCAGTGGCGCACTGGCGCTTCGCCCTCGCGCGGCGCCGCCGCAGCAACGTGGCCAGCGCCGCCAACACGCTGCTCGCCGCGCTCGCCTGCTCGCGGGATGTCTGGATACTCACGCAGTGAGTTTTGTGTTCCTTGTACACAGATGTCTGCTAAAGTTAAAGTTGCGTTAGGCTGCTCGCGGGACGTCGGGATAATGCCGCAGTGTTAACGTGGAGCAATGTGGCTTCACGTGTTGGTTACCTACGCGTGTTGATAGATGGCGCTACGTGGTATTGTTGTCGATTGCGCTACATTTTGATGATGCTGGCACATGTTGACATTAGTGCTACGGTGTTACGGTGCTACGGGAGTTTCCAAAATCCACCAAGAGATGCCACTATTGATGTTAATTCTGAATCCCACAATCAAAATTTCATGTATATTTATGGAATTTTTCTTATTCAGAAATGGAGACCATAATGAGATAATTTTGTTATGATTTAATCGTAAAATGTCGCTTTCGTGCAACATCTACTGACCTTATGGTCAGTACCACATTACCTTCGTAAATTAACATATAGTTGTATATATGTACAGATACCTAGAGTGGACGATAACCGACGGCTCCGAGGTCCGGCGGCAGGACTCCACCTCCGTGATCGTGAGCATCATCCGCTCGCCGGTGGGCTACTACGTGGCACGGGACTTCATATACAACAGGATTGATGATATTTATAAGGCGTAAGTATAGCTATACTTACAAGGGTATAGGTATACCATTACTTAGGTTACCTATATTAAAGGAGGTACCTATATTACCAAATACTTCTGTTAAGTACCAAATACCTTATAGTACCAAAAAGGGTACCTATATTAAAGGGGCTATAGGTATACTTACAAAAAGAACAAAGTGAGAAAAATTAGGTATCTCACTTACTTTTTTGTTTTTTTTTTCATGTATAATACTAATTTTAACCGCTGACGAACTGCGTGGTGGAACGGTTACCATACCGGTCTGACATAGAGGGTCCCGGGTTCGATTCCCGGCCAGATATCTGAATGATGAATTTTGATTTCAGTTCTGGGTCTGGAAAATTTATTATTTGTGTATGAGTCCATGGTACCCACGACACAGGGGGTGAATCCTACTGTGGGGCTAGGAGTGTAGAAATGATTTAAAGGGTTTTAAATTTTATGGTGTAACAACGCCATCTTTTATATTGGTCTTTAAAAATAAAGGTATAAATCTAAATCCCCCTGGTTTACGTGTAATAATGTGGGGAATGCAGTTGTAGTTACAAGTTGGTGAAATATGGACAAATATTTCACCAACGATATTTAAGATATTTAGAGTTACACATTTAAGGCGAAGGCGAAGGCCTTAAATATCGATAAAAATATATCAAATATACAAAGTCCTTACAGATATTATTGGGGGCAATTTTTTTTGCTTCTAAATCATTTTGGGATTTTTTCATGCATAGATCAGTTCGGCAACTCCGTAGTCGAATCACAATGTTATACCAACTGTAAAACCGTTTGTGTGAGTCACACACATTAATCACAGCGTGAATAATTAACTCCCTTATGTTACAGATTTGATGGACAAGGCCGTCGCTTGGGGTCTATTATCAAATTCCTATTGGACCAGTTCACTACTGAGAAGGAACTTAATGAGGTATGTACTTTTTTATTGACGACCCGCTTGGCGGAACGGTTACCATACCAGTTAGACATGCAGTGGGTCCAGGGTTCGATTCCCGTCCAGACAGACAGCTAAATGATGGATTTAGATTTCTGTCCTGGGTCTGGGTGTTTGAGTAATCGTGTATGTGTGTATCCATGGCACCCACGACACAGGAGAAAGTTCTTCTGTGGGGCTATGTGTGTAGAACGTGAGTGTAGAATGTGTTTATTATTTTTTAAGTTATTGACACATTTGATATAAGTAAATTCGCTAATGCGCTCTAACGGTAATTGCATACCGCAAATAATAGTATACCGAAAATTGTATTCCGCAAAAAAAAATATGTGACGGTGGTACCTCTCCAGTCTAACTGCACTAGTCCTACCACTTTCCCAATATGTTACTTAATACATACTATAAATTATAAAGAACTGTCAGACAGTAGGTACAATAAAACATTAAAGCATATTTTTAGTAAAACTATGTTTCAGCAAGTCATATTAATTTATGCCTGTAAGACATTTAATCTATACAAATTATCTATTATTAATTAATTAATAATAATTAATTAATTATCGATTTCTGTTTGTGATTTCAAAATAACAACTAAATTTTTTTTTGGTCTGTCTGTCGGTCTGATTGGCTGAGGTAATCTTCTAAACGGCTGAACCGATTTTGACGGGACTGGATGGTAGCTGGTCTAAGACGTAACATAGGCTACTTTTAGGCTATTTTTTGAAAAAAGCATTATTGCGCGCTCCACGCGCATGCGGACCCCCTCGCGGGAGAGCGGGAGTTTAGTCTATGTTTAAATATTTATTCCTTTTTACTTTTTAAACGCGGATGAAACCGTAGGGATCCGGTAGTCCTAAATGTGACTCGGAATATATAATTTAAACATTATTTTATTTTCAGTTCCTAAAATGGTACGAAGAGAACAAAAAGTACTTCGACGAGTCCCGCCTCGCCGTGGAGCAAGGCATCGAGAGGGCGCGAGTCAACATCGACTGGATCGACAACAACAAGAAGCTGGTCGTGGAGAAGCTGAGGGAACACACCGTGTAAGAGGATGTTGTAGTCCACACGCATTAGCACTGTGAGCCGCTAAACGTTGTAAGGCACTGTAAGCCGCTAAATGCACTGTAAGGCATTGCAACGCACTAAACGACTTAAGAATATTACAATATTAATAATTGGATTGACTGGTTAAATTGAATTTACGTTTTTTTTTTAAATTACGAATGTTACGCATTTATTTACTTCAGGTAGGAATTGTTATTTGAATTTAATAACAGATGGCGTTAATATCGCTTATAATAAGATTTTAATGCAGCACTAGTGCGGGTGGACTCTAAGCTCTATTGTAGTTACAAAACGTAGTGATGTTGTAGATTTAAACAAATTTAAACAGAATTGAGGTAGTGCAATTATTTTTATAGAGTACAATCACAATAGATATTATTTTGTTTATTATAAATATGTAAAAAGCGATTGATTTATATAGAACCGACAGTATTATGATATTTTGCTGCATAGTATTTTAAAACTTGACATAATAGATACAGTTGTTTACTGGTTGTGAAGTAGTTACTTAATATATTATTTTTAACGCTATGGCTTCATCTGCGTTAATGTTTAAACTACACAAAGTACACAATTAAGTGTGGAGTTACATTAGAGTAGTAATAATATGAATAGATGACCAATATAAGCACTGAAATGAAGTTGATACGCATTAAATCGCAGATGGAGTCCTAGCATAATAATAAAAATGTAGTTATAAGGACATGTAGTGTTTGTAAACGGGACCAAATCATATTGACGTGACGTAATTTTATTATTTAAAGTGCAAAACTTGACAAAACTATTATGTATTAAAATGGAATATAGAAAAAAAAATCTTGGAAGATAATAAAATCACATTATTTTTATTATATTTTTTAAACTGTAGTGCAATGTTGCCAGATAAAATAGCAGTAGTGGTGGTAGCTTGGTGCTTTTAAAACGCTTTTTAATGTAAATACAGATAATAAAAAATCTTTTTTTATCAATTCGGCTAGCTCCCGGCCGGCCGCGTGGGAAGGAAGACCTGTTTTTATGTACTCTATATTCGCTATACATAATATTTCCAGTGTAAGATTACAATTACAACCGTCCAATTTTATTAATTAAATAATGTATAATTGTTATTTTATTTGGTACTGTTCTTTTTATTTATTTTAATTTTCTAATTATTTAACATAAATTAAATATATTACATCGATGTTGTGTCTGATGTATTTTTAATAGTAATTTAAACGCTATTTTATAAATATTTTTGTCAATTTTTGTTTTAAGTGTATTACACGTACTTAATAATCTTAATTCCGTCCAAACCCATTTTTATTTTACAATTACAATGTACAATTTTTAAAATAGTTGATAGAATTTTATTTTATATTGTCATTTTATTTTATTTTATTATTGTCAATACCCGTCCGGTTTTAATGCACTTGTTACATTGTCAACGAATAAATTAATTTTAAAATATTTTATTTCGTATTTTTTACATCCTTTATTTTTTGTCCAGTATGCATATTTTTGTTACAAAATGAGACTGGTTATCTCAAGTGGTAAGACTAATATTAACAGTTAAATAAACATGATAAGCCCTATAATGAGTTTATTACGTTTAGTGAAACGGTCCTCATTTACCTTTGACCCCGTACATCTACATGCGGCGCTCCTAGCGGAAGGTTTATGTACTAAATCTTTACTATCGAAATACGGGCGTAAACGTAGACGGAGACCGTATCAAGAAAACATAACAAACTTGTACTAGAGATACTTTTATCATATTCAGAAGAATAATAATATGTATTTGAGTTTAAGTGAGCGGATTATCTACTTCCCTTAGGACAGCCATTTTCAAAGTGTGCTCCGCGGAGCCCCAGGGCTCCGCAGCCGCGAGAATACTCCCACTAGATTACATTTACATTGTAACATGATTACCCATTACAAAAGAATCCACATATCTTTTTCGTTTATTTTTGGGCTTCGTCGAAAATTTCGCTTTTCAAAAGGGCTCCGCAACCAAAGTTTGCGTACCACTGCCTTAGGATCTATAATAAATTTTAGATAAAATCTCTTCATGAATTTGGATGCAGATGTTGTATGGTGACAGTGGTCACTTACCATCAGGTGATGTGAGTACTGCGTGTTATTTCAGTACTGCTTTATAAAAAATGTTCATCACACCCACAGAGTATTTTAATACATAATCTTTTCTTGTTTTCAGTACAACTAAAAAGTAAGTTATTAAAAAAGAAATACTATTTTTCTTTACAGTATTGTGAACGAAGAACGACTTATGTATATGAACAAGGGTGGCCTGTTAAGACCTTATTTGAAAATCTTACTCGTTTTATGTCTATTTTGCTTATGAACAAAAGAATTTGTAAATATTAAAATATGACGTTTTTAATATAAAAAAATAAATCACATTACTTTTGTGTGATAGTTTTATTTTTCTAGACTGAATCCTACTAGGATTGCTCTGTCGAGTTCATAGTTAAAATTACTGATTTTAAAAAATGGTTGTCTGTGAAGTCAGTTTACGGACGATATTTTACGTGATCACTCCATAAGAAAACATAAAAAAATTATCCAAATAGGTCTAACATTGGTCGATTGGATATTCTTGTAGCGTGACATTTTATATATTTATAAACATTTTAACACAATAATCTTTGCTATAATTTGGTGTAATTTTCTTTCTTTTTTTCTGCTTTCTTTCTAAACGTGTACGTATACTTATATTGGCCCCAAACGGCATATAAAAAGGTGGTGGGAAATTGGAAAATAAAAATCATAATAAAATAAGAGACAATATATTTCCTTAGCCTAAAAGTAATAATACTTTATAAAAACGCCTTAATTTAAATCTTCGAAGGAATTTAACAATGGCACCACAGGGTAACTCTTTCAAATCAAATCTCTATGGAAAATTTTATTTATACATTCAATATGACCCATCTGTTGAATAAACACGTCGGGAATGTTTCGGGCAAGTTCGGTTTTCTATAGCGCTATCTTTCTCACACATATGTATCAGAGTTGTGAGTGAAAGAGATAACTATACAAAACCGAAACGGCCGATTGTGGTCGACCATCTTTTGTTGATTTTATTTTTATTTTGTGTTAAGTTTTTTTAAGAACTCAGAAACAACTTAACAATGCTAATGAGTATACCATAGTCGATTATTTTAGTCTTGGAATTAACGCAAAATAAGATTAAAATCTTACCTGAAATCTGTTTCAAATGCATTGCTACCCCTGCTATATAAAACCTTTTTAAATATTTCTATATTGTGGGGTGCTAACACTGCTATATAAAACATTATAGAAATAAGAAACATTTTTCCCGAAGTGTTATTTAAAGATGGTATATCATTAATATTCTTAACTTAACGCATATTGATAATACAATATCTCAGAGTATTGTACTTAAAATCTTATAAACATTGACTTAGGACGAATTTATTACTTAACGAAAAATCATGATATATTATATTGTGTTACGGACATTTTAAAAGTCAACATTTATAACACAAATGTGATAATAACAAGTATATTTTTATAAAAATTTAATTTTATTTTACATAAAATTACAATTATAATATAAAATATGTAAAAGAGTATTCAGATCAAACTAACAATCTATACACTAATATAATATTTTATAATAATATTCCTTAGCAATAACTAATACAATTAAACTAATTGTAAAAATAACGACATTTTTTTTTATTTTAAGATTTGAGAGCCAAATATAAAATTAATTTTATGTTATATTTCTATAAATTTATTTTAATGATAAATATAATATCATATATGTATCCATATATTTTTCTATAAATACGTGAATAAAAACATTTCCAAAACACATTCATCAAATTTCAAAAACATTAAAAATCATTCTTATTTTTTGTAATGGCAATAATTGTGTTTATAAATGGCAACATCCTTAATAATATATTTTTAAATATAATAATGGCATTTTACTAACCAGTACCAGTCTTAATGTTATAATAAAATTTAAATATATTTTTTTATATTTATTGTCATTGTATATCAAAATATTAATTTATTCAATTAAAATATGCAAGAACATTTCAGCGATCTTGTAAAAAATTGTAAAATTTTGACAATATATGTATATATTTTTTTCTAAATGCATATATATCCTTAATTTATAGTTATTTATTATCAATCTTTACTCGAATATAAATGCAAAACAGGGAAATATAGGTATACATTATTATTTATATTTATAAAATCACATTATAAGCTCTATTTTCACAAAATCAAAGTCAACATAACAACATATAGCATATTTATTAAATCGAGTCAAAAATTCCTTAGACTCATATTGCCATGTCTGACAATTTATGGGAAGCGACATTTTATTATAAAATTTTATTTTTCTGGCAATAAACGTCATGTAAATAGTAACCGTAGGGAAATGTTGATGGTATGCGAAAATGAGATACAAACAATAATTCCCTATCAGACGTGAATAGGTTGACAAGTGGAAAATTAAAAAAAAAAATAGAATAGTAGAAAATGGTAGAAAATATATTTTATTAAATTTACGGTATTTGAACACACCTAATGAAGAATAAAAAAAATACGCAAGTCGACTTTATCAACGTAATTTGATTTGAAAATAACGTACTGATTTCTTGCAAATTAACGAACGTAAATGTACCAGATAGGTAAAATTTGTCATTATGTATTAATTTTAATTCCGCCCCTATCCGAAACAATCCGAAACTAATCGGATACGGTTACAAATTCGGATATATTTTTATTACGGACTAGCTGAATCCCGCGGTTTCACCCGCGTTAAAAAATTAAAAAGGAATATTTATCTAAACATAGGCAACACCCCGCGCTCCCGCGATGGGGCTCAGACAAACAGACAGACGGACAAAAATTTCTTTAATTACATTTTCGTTATAGGTATCGTGTATACTTTTATTTGCATTGAGTAAAAAAATGTTATTTTGAAATCACAAACAGACACTTCAATTTTATTTATTTGTATAGATACCAGATAGTTTCGGTAACATCCCTACTACTTATCAACCTTAAGATTTACTCAAAAACCATGATTTTTACACAATAATTATATCACTCATCTCCATTCCCCGGGAAGTGGATGGCGGGCCCCCTCCTCTTCCTGAGGGTTCCCAGGATCTGGAGCATCTCCTTCACGGCTTCGGGGGGCTCGTCCTTGGGCTTCCTCTCCAGGAAGCTCTGCTCCGGGGACTTCAGCTGGAACTTACCACCCTTGATCTGGTCTACTATCGCGTCTATCGCGCCACCTGGGTTTAAAAAAATCAAGATAAATCCTCTAATCAGTTTAAAAAGTATATGAAGTCTATGCACTTGTCAAGAATTGTGGATAAATTTAACAATGTTTAAAATAGTAATAATAATAAAATATGACGCTTTCTACAATCATAGCCCCCACAGTAAGATTTTCTCCTGTGTCGTGGATTCCATGGACACACAAAGACGTATTCACAAACACCCAGACCTAGAACAGAAATCTAAATTCATCATTCAGATGTCTGGCTGGGAATCGAACTCAGGACTCTCTGCGCATCTTACCGGCACGGTAATCGCTTCGCAATGCGGGTAAAAGTAGATAAAGCTTAAGAATGTCTGATTTTAAATCTACGACAGAAGTTGTAAGCAATTTTAAAAGTTTAACAACAATTTTTTTTTATATGACGGAAGTAACGAACGAGCATGCAGTCCACCTGATGGTAAGTGGTAGTTTACCCGAGGTCGGCAACAGATGCGTTGCTACCCTTGAGGACTGAGCTGGAACGCCTCGGATAAGTATGTCTCCCTTACGCCCTTCGAGATCAGAACACAGCAGCGCTACACTGCTGTTATAAGGCAGAAATAAAAGTGGTGATGGTGCCGCCGAAGTCGAACTACAAAGAGATCTACCACTTTCAAAATTGGTCACTGGCAGTCACCCATCCACTGACCGCGCCCGATGTTGCTTAACTTAGATCTTATACAGCATATATTGCAGGCTATATTAATAATTACTTATAATATAGGATAATTAATTATTCTACGGTGACCATTATAACTTATTACAAAGACGGAATTACCAATTAAAATGAAACTAAATTAGTTTAAACGATTATAATGGCGAGGAAAAACCCTCTTTCAAGATTGCATCTTGTGAGGTCAGAGGTTTTGCGGTTTTATTTAATAACTAGATTTTTCTGTGTTTGTTTGAATTTGGTTTTACCCGTCCATCCAGGGAGTGAGGTTGCATCACCTTCGAGAAGGTCAGAAGGGACGTCTCCTTTGTCTGGGGTCACCCCTTTGGCAAAGGGAGATCTCCCTTGAAGCTAGGTGATCATGCCTGGGGAGCGGCCGTGCTCCGACAGTGTCAGTTCGGAGCTTGTATATATGCAAGGTATTGAG
>DWPV01006098.1:0-11800 GCA_018251915.1 Urbanus proteus proteus
GACAGACAACCGATAAGGTAGAAGATTCCTCGAATGGAGACCACGTCTGGGCAAAAGGAGTACAGGTCGCCCCCCGACCAAGTGGACTGATGACCTAAAGAAGACGGCAGGAAACCGCTGGATTCAGACGGCTCAAGACCGGGCGAAGTGGCGTAAATTAGGGAAGGCCTATGTTCAGCAGTGGACAACTGAGACTGATATATAGACAAATAGATACTTTTTAGTAATTCCATATTCTTTTGCAAATAATATCTGATAATAATGAACAAAAATTAATGAGCAAGTCAATTTACAAATCATCAGACATGTTTCTTTAATTTACTCGTCTGTAGTATTATGTAGTATTATTAGGAATGTACATTCGATTTTTTTTATATTCTTAGTAAGTTCAGTGTGTCATATTACGTCAGATGATATCAAAAACAGACTTGATCAAAGATTATGCGCTGCTATGTGTATGGATAAGGGAGACATACTTATCCGAGGCGTTCACCTCAGGGGTAGAAACTAAACTGTCGCTGATCACAGGTAGGACTGTGATCTTATCTGAGGATGATTTTAGGTTATTTTGCTACGGTAATATAAAAATACTTACATAATACATATTAACCCGTGCAGCTTTAATTATATATAAAATTAAATACCATCTCACGTTTCTGTATAATTCAAGTAATCTTAATTTAACCTTCATCCTAATTAGGATGTTAATCATCTTCGGCACATGTTCTCCGAAGCAGATTAATTAAAGCGAGGTATTAACATCCTAATCCTTATCTTAATCATTTTCAAGCTTAATTTTGAATGTCTCCAAGTCGCTTTTGTTTGTAGCAACGTTAGAAGTACTTCCGCAACCACCCACTACACAGTGGGGGATGGTTATTTATCTTTTACACTTGTACTTTTTTTATACCATGTGTGTAGCAAACGAGCTTGCAGTCTACCTGATGGTAAGTGGCCACTGCCGCCCATGGACATTTGTAATCAACCCCAGATATGATCACGGTCATACCTGGGGTTGACCACAGATGCGTTGCTACCCCTGAGGACTGAGATGGAACGCCTCGGATAAGTCTGTCTCCCTGACCACACCCTTCAAGCCAGAATACAGCAGTGCTTAACTCTGCCGTTATAAGGCAGAAATAGGTGTGACGGTGGTGCCGCCGGAGTCGAACTACATGGGGTTCTACCACCTTCCATACTTAAGTATAATTCTAAATGTTATGTAAACTGAAGTACTAAATCCTAAGCTGACATTAAAATAACGTGTCTTGGGACATTCTTGAGTAAAATAACGGGCTTACCCCAACGGATCCTAAGAGACCTAATTAATTTACCCCGACCTACTTTCATTCAGGGGATATAATATCAGAACGCAATTTTAATTAAATATCAACTTGTTTGTTATGCTTTTTCTGCAGTATTTATTTTCTTACACAATATGTGTCGCATATATTCTTGCGTTAAACATAACTTAGAACAAATAGATATTCTTCTATTACGTTCAACGATGTTTTGGATCCAACAAAATATTCATGAAATTCAACAATTTCTGACGGATTTCAAATATTTGAGTCTAAGGATTAGCTTTTTACGATAATATTTATATCTAAAGTATCATTTGTGCATAAAGAAAAAACCTACCAACTTAAGTTGACGACTAATTTAGAACATCTCCTGTGCCGGAATGAACACGGTCATCAACTTGAAAACCAAGCATAATTTATTTCGTAATAATGATCTCCCATTCAACAATATCAATTCCTATTTATAATAACCATTTTAACCTTATAGCATTAATACTTCGATCACAGCGCGGCTGGAAGAAATTTCATTTTGAAATTCAAAAAGTATTCTGTAAAGAATCTAATTTGAATAAAATATTTTTGATTTTGAAATAAGCAGTTTTATGTACTGTATTTCTATAATGTTTGTTTTCTTCTAATGTATTGTGTTGTGAACTTACCCGACTTTCTTTCGACGACCCGCGTGGCGGATAAGTTACCATACTATTAGCTAGGTACGCAGTGGTTACCGGTAGACGACAGATATTTGAATGGCGATTTGGATTTCTGTTCTGGGTCTGGGCGTTAATTTATTCGTCTTTTTGTGTTCATGGCATCCACAACACAGGAAAAATTCTTGTGTTTCTACGAGGGAAAAAGCGTCTTTAAAAAGAAGAACGTTGTGTTTAAGGTTAGCATTGCATCTAAGTTCAAGTAGCAGTAAGGCACATAACAGCACATAACAAGATTTATTGCCTGTATTTATTATTTTTAATGTTGCTGTGCCTCAGCTTGAACACAATTTTCTTGCCGTAAAATAAATGTTAAAGTGGACTTTAGATAACTGGCAACACTATAAGTATGTGCTTCGTGTAATATGGTTTCTAGGGTTTGTCAACAATAAATTAAGTCGCTGAGATTCATAAGACGCTTTCTACACTCATAGCTCTATAGTAGGATTTTCTTCGTTATCGTGGGTGCCATGGACACATAAAGACGAATTCAAAAACACCCAGACCCAGAACAAATATCTAAATTCATCATTCAGATCAGTGAGCAGTGCAGATCATGAGCAGTGAGCAGTGATAGCCTAATGGTTGAAACTTGGCCTCTCAATCGAGGGGTCCGAGGTTCGAATCCCGGGCACGCACCTCTGATTTATATGCGTATTAGAAATTAATTATCACTTGCTTTACGGTGAAGGAAAATATCGTGAGGAAACCTGCACATATAAGAGTTCTTTAAAAAAAAGTTCTCAAAGATGTGTGAAGTCTAACAATTCGCACTTGGCCAGCGCGGTAGACTAAGACCTAAATCCCTCTCACGGGACGATACTGGACGATAATGGGTTGATGATGATCATTCAGATCTGACCGGGGATTGATCCCGGGATCTGCGTTCCAGACAGGTATGGTGGCTGCTCCGCCACGGGGGTTGTCGACATTTGCATTTGCCTTACATGATAGGAAAACTATGTATGACACGATATGATGCGAGTGACATGAATTCAAACAGAATAGCTACTGGGAAAACCGCGCGTGATAGGAATACATTTTAAGATTTATTATTTCACAAATAATTTAACTCGTTTGAAGTTTTCAGTAAACGACTAAAACCTTCCTCCTGAATCACTCCTTCTATTGATAAAAACGCAATATACTACGTTGCGTAGTTTGAAAGATACAAGCAGAAAACAACAGGAAGCTACTTTTTCATACTATGGAAAACATGTTGAAAAGTTTGACATCCTAACCACCCGTGTGTATAACATAAGCTCAAATTTCACGCTTTATGACGATATCGGCGTGAATGTACCTATATAAAATTCTCGTACGGCAAAATTGCCAGTTCACGTAAATTTTTTACAACTGTACTGTGAGATCTTGAATAGGCTCTTAATAAAAACTCAACGTCGTAGAAAGACAATTGGAGTTTTATATATTTTTTTTATATTTTGATCGCACTTGCTCACGTGTGTATCCGGCCTCGAGCAAAATGATTATATCTATAACCTGAGACCAAAAAACTAAGACAATGTTTCCAGGAATATTGTATCGAAGAACAATTTGTATCTATGTGCGGGATTTTAAGCAATATGGTAGATATCCTCAATGCCCCAAATATTGTAAACTTTTTGTGAGAACGGATAATACATACCTATATGACGATTGTTTAACTTTTTCTAAGAATTTGTTAATTTACGACTCTTAAATTATTCCGAGATAAATTTTTGTACGAAAAATGATATTATGGCTTGTATATTATTTTTGGTCTTAGGCCTAAGCAACAAAATTTTTTGGTCTAGCATTGAAATGAAATGTTAAAACATTCTGAATTTTAGATGTTCTGTCAATATACTTGTGAAATTGCCTCGGTAGAATAAAATATTATGGTAGGTGAAAAGGAATATTTAAAAGGGTAGATGCTTAATTTTTAGAAGCGTAAGATGAAACAAAATTTACGCTCATTTCTAATTTGCAATCTAAATTTTCTTAGTAGCTTAGTAGCGTGTAAGTAGAATCCTTTGTGGTTCAAATCCGGTAGCACCGCTTCCACACCTATTTTTGCCTTATAACAGCGGTGTTAAGTGCTGTGTTCTGGTTGAAAGGGTGGGGTAAGGGAGACATATTTATTCGAGGCGATCTGTAGCCGACGTCAGGTAGGATTGTGATCTTATCTGGTGTTGATATCAGATATTCATGGGCGGTAGTGGTCAATTACCAGGTACGCTGCATGCTGCATACTTCAATAATGTAACGCTTCACACTCATAGCCCCACACTAGGATTCCCTGTGTCGTGGGTGCCATGGACAACACAAAAGACAAGGACACACACCCAGACCAAGAACGGAAATTTAAATTCATCATTCAAATTTCCGTCTCGCTGGGAATCGAACCCAGGACCCTCGGATTAGCGGTCCGGCGTCGATATAAAAATATAAGATGCAATAAGTAGTACTAGTCTTAACTTTTTATTTTATAGATATTTTGCTGTGATCATAACTCGGTCTGAAGTTATCGTTCAGCTGTAGTCGGTACATTGTTTTACTATCCAGCGTTTTAATATTGATATTTTTCATCAAAGCGTAACACGTGCCTTATTTTACGGAAATTAATTCAGAATCACGCCTTACGTAACCCGTGTTATGGGTGCGAACGTCTAGGTCAGTGGCTCTAAAACTGGGCTTGACCTACCTATATAAGTTACCTTGTTTAGAGAAAAGTAGTAAAGAAGATGTCCGTGATAATAAGTCATTGGTTACAGACTTCTGTAGTCACTCGCAAATCAGATTGAAGTTTTTCTTTAGGCCTTATGCGTTCGTGTCGTCTTTTCCATATCACTCCCTCGAAAACAGAAGACACTGTCATTGTGTTTGATCCCGCTTTTACAAGGATGATGTATCAGTGGTGCCTTGATCCCGCTTTTACAAGGCATAAATAGATGTAGCAGTGATGCCCCTAAAATCAATCATGACGAGATCTATCACCTTGAAGTATTTTTGATTGTTGAGCATCGCTGACCTAAGGAACATTAGCATGATACGAAGCTAATAGATGCATATTAGCCTACATTTATTTTGATTTATGCCCGCATGCTCGTAAAAGTTAGGTGGGGGTGTTTACAACACAATTTCCCCACATATTTACTATACGTGGTCTTAGCTTAGATCCTAAGAATATAAATTAGGTTTTTTTAGGCGGTACAACTCTATGTAGTTCGAATTCGCACCACCGCGACCTTTATTTCTGCCTTATAACAGCAGTGGCAGCTCTGCTGTGTTCTGGTCTGAAGGGTGTGGTAAGGGATAGTCCTCAGGGGTATAACGCATCTGTGGTAAACCGTCAGGCAGGACCTTGATGTTATTTGGGGTTGATTACAAATGTCCATGGGCGGCAGTGGTCACTTACTATCAAGTGGAGTTGCTACTTTGACCATATAAAAACACCTAGGCTATTTTAGGCATATAAGCGATATTGTACCGTGTAATGTAGGTATGTGCCTGGACGTTGTAGGAAGCGACTGAAGAACACAATCAAGGAGATAGGCAGCAGCTTGCCTTCCTGAGGAACACCAACACGAAATAGGTTTATTAAATTTTGCCAGGTGCGGTACTTTCAGCATAAAACCCCATTTAGCACTATTTTAGCAGTGGACTTGAAAGGGCTGATGAATTGACTAGAAAATCTAAATTAATTAAACATTCACTTAGAAACCACCTTGAGGCGCCAACTTTGTATGATGAAATAATTTTATTAGACTCAGATCACAGGCATTCAAATCTCTCGAGGAGTGTTATATTAACCTTTCATTTGAAGCAAATTAGTGTAACGTTAATTAAAACGATTACGTCATAAATCCCAATTAGATTGAGGGATCGGTGACGCTTTGAGCCGAGTTTGTTGAACAATTATTATCGAATTTATCGCCGAAACCGAACGCTGGGTCCGACGGCAAAACTGAATGTAACTGGGACAGGAAACTTTATCAATATTTACTTATCTGACTAAATTGGACAGCAAAGATTGAACATAAATTCGGAGTCGCCGAATTAAACGGCGTCGTTGCAAAATTTTAAAGATTACTATGGGTTCTCGAATTGAAATATTTAATTTTACAAAAATAGTACTTAAAAGACTATAATAATTCGCATACGCATAATAATACGTATAACTATTCGCAGGTTAGGAAATTAAGAAAATTGCTATAGTTGTTAAGTAGGAAGATATAAACATACACTTGTGCCCATTTGCTTCATATACTATTTATCGTCCTAATCTATGTATATGCATTTTCAGTATTTTATCATGCTATTTTTAATTTTTTATCATCTGTACACATGCTAATTTTAATTTTCAATTACCAAAATATATACGTAGGTTGTAGGAGAGTTAATTCATTTACAATGAAGTTTATAAATATAAAACCGCACTGTTTAATAAGAAAATATAATTTATCAGCGACTATATTTCGAGAATCCATAGTAACTAGTCACTTTTAGCGTAAAATCTGAAATTATAGTTTATCGGTAAAGACAATTGCCAGCTCCCGAGGTCAGAGTCCCATGATTTGTAACGATTTCGAATAACTTCTGGAACCGTCTGCCATGTTCCACAAGTTTCCAAATTCAATCTGTCAGTCTGCTCTAATTTTGGAAGTACTAACATTTGTTAGGTTTGAACAAAATGTGGTCATTTCATATTTGTCCATGTTATATGTGTAAAGGAAATTATAATTTTCTTTAATTTCAATATTCCCGTACAACCTTTAGTCAAATTAATTTACTATAAAGGAACTGTCATAAGAAATCTATTAAATTAATGAAATTTTTCAAAACATAAAATATTATAATTTATTGCAAAAAATTGTGGATTTTGGAATCGACATTGTAATTGGTAACATTAAATGTCGTTTCTTTTATTACAGGTATGGTGTTGTTACTAATCATTATTATTATTGTGTTAATAGTAGGTACGTCAAAACTATGACTAAATAAATCTTTTATTACTGAGAATTCAATTGTGGTTCGACTGACTGTCGACCAAATCCGTAGAATATCTTATGAGAGTAATATGTTATTACGCACTAGTTAATCCCCGCGGTTTCACCCGCGTTAAAAAGTAATAAGAAATACATATCTAAACATAGGTAACACATCGCTCTCTCGCGAGGGGGCCCGCATGCGCGCGCTTTAATGCTTTTTCCAAAATTAAAGTAGCCTATATTACGCCTTAGACCTTCAGCTATCCTCCAGTGAAAAACCCGTCAAAATCCGTCCAGCCAATTAGAAGATTAGCTCAGCCAAACAGACAGACAGACAGACAAAAAAACTTAATTGCATTTTTGTTATAGGTATCGTGTATACTTTCATATGCATTGTGTAAATAAAATGTTATTTTCGAATCACAAACAGACACTTCAATTTTATTTATTTGTATAGATTTTGTAATAATATATATTTTGATATTATAATTTTATTTATTTGTATAGATTTTACCTCACTACTAGTTCTTTTACGTAATACATTAAGTGTGAACATTACGTTTGCACGTTTCAGTTCAGGTAACCATTGGATGCGTGGAAGCGTGTCCTATCTTTCTCTCCGCTACTTGATCTGAAGAATGCTCCAACAATACTGACTTCTACGTTTCCATCATCTGTAAAATGCTTTGCAAGGCGTTTTTATTGTACTTTACCTTACGCCTGTTGTATTATCAGTTGTTGGAATATTTTTGGATTTAAAAATTTCTTTTTACGAACCGAACAATCTTCGTTATGTACTATGTGCAAATTCGTATAGAACTCCATTGGTTTTTAAAAGTAGCAATTTTTCTGCTATCGATTTAAACTAAGATTCTACTCCTATTTAGGATTTCTATCTTTTTTTATAACATGTGAGTAGCAAACGAACTTGCAGTCCACCTGATGGTAAGTGGCCAATGCCGCCCATGGACATTTGTAATCAACCCCAGATATGATCACGGTCATACCTGGGGTTGACCACAGATGCGTTGCTACCCCTGAGGACTGAGATGAACGCCTCGGATAAGTCTGTCTCCCTGACACACCCTTCAGACCAGAACACAGCAGTGCTTAACATTGCTGTTTCAAGGCAGAATCTAAAAGGTTTTCTATCCTTAGATGGAAATCTAGATATGTAGATACTCAAATGCTGTTTAGGCTTAATTTCTAAAGAAACTTTAATTCCTTCGACGCTTTTAATTTAACGTTTTTATTGATGTCGCCTAATATGCATATTACCTTACGTTAGGATCCTACATCTATGCATATTACACATTGCAATTGAATTTCAAGAAGAAACTTCAACTATTTTTCAAAGTGAAGTATTAAACTAGAACAAGGCAGAGAAAATGTGAGGTCACAGAACAGACGAACTAACGAAATAGATTCGTAATCTAAATCTGAAGATACAGATGAAGAAAAAGATTACATAATTTATTAAAATTTGCTGTCTATGGTCTAATCTTTGCAAATATTGTACTTATTGAATGAGATTTTTACTAAAAGATAGTAAAAACTATTGATATACGAGTGCTGTGGACCATCGTCATAATCATTACCCATAAACTCATTTCATATTTTACGCTAAAATTGTCTGCTACGGATTTTCGAAATATAGTCGCTGATAAAATTATGTTTTTTTTTTATTAAATAGTGCGGTTTTATTTTTATAATCTTCATTGTGAATGTATTCAAACGCGTAATTGAAAATGATAATCAGCGTCATAATTACAAAGAACATAATTACTTAGCGCCTTACAACAATAGTTTCAGGCGCTGTAGAGTTTTAAGATCTGTCTTATCACATTTTAAGTTAGTTCTTGAGGGTAATATTGAATAAATTATCGACTCCAGAAAAAACGCAATCTTATCCAAGGCTGAGTTATAATATCTGACCGTTTTGCATTAGATCGACTGTGTATGTTTTCTTTGAAACTGCAAAATTTGTAAATACATACCTTAACTTAAATATCAGAAAATGTTCCATGGCATTAGAAGTCTATTTGTTTCTTAAATCTGTGTAACACATTTTAAAAAGCTAATTTGTGAGAAAAATGTCAAGGCTAGACCGAGGTGCGGTAAAGGCATGTAAATTACCGCGATCCTTTCAAAGCCGTTGTTGGCCTAATTACCGCCACTTGTACCACACACGTCTATAGGATTTAATTTCTTGACTTTTTACAATTGTGCATAACGCCCTTGACTATTCTCGTACATTCTAGTCTAGGTGCTTGAAACTTTATTTAGTGGCGTGTCTAAGTTGATTTTTATGATTATTTTCCTTATATGATTTTTTTGAATTGATATCGTTTTTTTTAATAATGAATAAAATGTTACTTATATAATTTAAAATATATTATGAATTAAACTAGAGTTGTTAATTTTAAAACTATCGTAAATTCGTGAATGTTTAAACTAATTAAAATCATGAATTTTTTTATCGATGCAATTGTTATATTGCATGTATTTTTTATTTGATATATTTTTATTACGCTCTTGTTTAAAGAAAGCTTGGTTTGAGAAAAAATGTCATGAACAAGATTTTATACATATTTAGAAAAAGATATGTTTTAATGTTTAGTTCACAGTTTTTTGTATAATTGTGTAAATGTCTATAGTTAAACCAATTTTCTGTATCCGACTCTAAGTGCACTCATACAGTATGCCACATACAGAGGCGTGTACTATAATACTCGTATGTATGATATGATATTTCAGCGCCGGGTGCAAATAACGCCTTGCACGGGTATACGAGATATATCCAAGCATAAGATCAACTAGGGTAATGTTGCGAAGCGCAATTTGGCCAATAAAAGATTTAATCATGAATTATTAATCGGTTACTCGTATAATAAGTAGGTTTTATTTTGTACTAGTTGATCGCCGCGGTTTTACCCGCGTTAAAAAAGTAAAAAAGAATACATGTTTAAGCATAGACGTCATCCCGCTCCACCGCGACGATGCATAATTTTTAACAAAATTCGTGAATGCTATTTCAATATACGTAAACTCTTCTCAGGTTTTATCTCTGTACCAAATTTCATCAAAATCGGTTCACTGGTTTAGGCGTGAAAGCGTAACAGACAGACAGACCGAGAGAGTTACTTTCGCATTTATAATATTAGTATGGATATCATACAGAACACTTTGTAGTTCATATCCAGCGGGACCACCGCTAGGTACTTACGGGATTTTTTTTATTTAAAAACAAATAAAAAAGGTACTTACGGGATAGCAATGCATTTGTCGATCTCCTAAAATCCTACATGTTTTTAATCTTATTTAAAACCTTAAAAACAGATGATTATTAACCAATTATACAAGTCTGACGACCCGCGTGGCGGAACGGTTACCACACCGGTCTGAAGCGCAATGGGTCCCGGGTTCGATTCCCGGGACAGACAGACATCTAAATTATGAATTTAGATTTCTGTTCTGGGTGTTTGTGGATTGGATGAAGAAGTCACTTACCATCAGGTGAACTGCATGCTCGTTCTTTACTTCTACACTGTAGAAAATGTAAAATTATATAGAATAGAAATACCCCGTCTAGTACTCCATTCAACCGTATAAAATTTGCCGGTACTTACCTAACTCTTGCACGTTTTATGAAAATTCTATCGAGTCGCTTATCAAAGTAGTTTGAAGCGGGTTGGTAAATTTGAAGTAAACATTTCCAAGAACCGATTGCAAATGTCGAAGCGAAGTATGTTAGCTTGCGACTAGTTTGAAGAATTTTAGGTACTTCGCTGCTGTAAACTTTTGTCATTATAACGATTTTATGGGTACCCTCTCATCTAAATTCGTTGCGAGTCTCGATCTAACTCTAAAACACCAGATGTGGGGTCAGTTTTGTTTATGGAGCATTTCTTTTTACGTGAAACTCGAAAAACTGAAGTACAAAAATTGGTTAAGTGCGAGTCGAACTTACACATGCAGGGTCTCGCCCTCCCAGTTCTACATTTTTACCTTTTTGTACTTGTTAATATATTTGAAATTGCATGATTTTTTTTAATTTAAAGCGGTATATTTCGGTTAGATTAGTAAAAAAACCGGTTTCTTGTTTGAGAACCCACTACTTTTCCCTTTTTTATATTTTTAGCTTTTGTTATTATGGCAGCCAAAGCAATACACACATTGTTAAAATAGTCAAATAGTCCAGTATCAATCTTTTACAGATCATGAGATACATAGAGCAATTTGACAGGTGGAAAGACAGACTGATATGAGATTTAGTAATAGGGTTCCATTTTACCCTTTGGGTACGGAACACCAAAACTAAAATGAAGTCTGTCTCTAAATTTCTGTGTACCTTTAAAATATACTCTTGTAACAAAGTTTCTAGAGAATTTTAAAAAACAGATGTTACTCGGACGAAATTGTTTCAAAATTAACGTTAATGAGAGTAGCTGTTTTAGTGTTTTACTTGTTTTAGCTTCGCGTCACACACACGTGCACCGCGTCTAATAGTTATTATGCTTTGTGTGTTTCGTGTGTTTTTGTTTCTTGCTTATGTATTTTGAATGTTTCAATTATGTTACAGCAATTTTAATAATTTTATTAAATTGTTATTAATTCACTTTTAAATCATATTCATCATGTTTATCAAATTTTATTCAATTAAAAATATTATAAGATACTAGTATTTACCCGCAGCTTCACTCGCGCTTATGTGTATATTCGCACAAAGAGGCCGTAGGTATAAAAGTAGGTACATTGTAGGTATAAAAGTTACTTTTCTATCCCTCGGAAGTAGTACGTTTTTTCGGGATGAAAG